>JAYJMH010049592.1:0-13810 GCA_036873815.1 Phacellophora camtschatica | reverse complement strand
GTGAATGATTTCATATTGATATCTCGCCACAGATCAGTGCATTTAGCCAATAACATCAGCGACAGTGTGCCTTTAAGTAATCTTCGCTAAAAGTTTCTTAGCGATTTTTCATTCACCAGTAAAAGATTCTTAAATTTTCATGGGTCTCACCGGTGAGTTTCTTATAAAGTGGTTTCTTATTAAAAAAAGTAAGTCAAGAGAATTGCTAATATTCGAAGGCAAAATCCAGGTGGAAATACATTCGAAATTTTCAGTAGCGCGCTAACCATTAAAGAGGGTCTTAATCAGTAAATCCCATTACAAGGTTATTATTGTTTACTCTCCATTATAATCTCGTAAGACTTCAGGTTAAAAGAACTATCGGGCTTACTTTAATCTGATGATAAAATATTCATTTGACACGAAATGTAGAAGTTTTATCTTGTTAAGCAGGAAAGAAAAAGAAACAACGAGAGATCAGTTCAAATTCAATTAAATGAATCGAGGGCCTATTTTGCAGGATTTATAATCGTTTTAACTCTTAATTTCTGTTGTGAGACAAAAAAGCCTTTGCGAGCTCAGTTAAGAAAGTGGTGCTTTGCGTTTCAACCTTCGCTGGAAAGTTGTTCTTTCAGGTGCCGGAGATACGAATTGACGAATCAATTAAACTGGACAAAACGCCGTGAGTTGTGTGGTGGGAGGCTTGCTGTCAGGTGCTGCAAGCAAACATTTCTATCATTTTTTTATAAGCTCAGGTGTCGTTTAGGCCAAAACAACCTCGCACGAAACATCACATATCCGTTTAATTTCAATTGCAATGATTGTTATTAAAATTCAATTTTGGAGAAAAGACTCAGCATAGGTTAATATTTAATTTCGAAGATGTTATTATGTGTTACTGTTCTATTGTTTCAACTACTGATTGGGAGGAAAATTGATGTTATGTTGCACTTGCAGAAAATAATACGTATAGAGGTTTGACATGGTTCAAAACGAAATAGGCAACTGCACTGCAGGCTGTGTAATGGCTACGCAATCCATATTTGTGTACTTGAAAAATTCATGATGTTATGTTGCACTTGCAGAAAATAAAACTTAGGTTTGACATAATTTAAAACAGCCAAAAAGGCAGGTTGTGTTATGGTTACGCAATCCATATTTTTCTACTTGAAAAATTCATGATGTTATGTTGCACTTGCAGAAAATAAAACGTAGGTTTGACATAATTTAAAACGGCCAAATAGGCAGGTTGCGCTATGGTTACTTAATCCATATTTTTCCACTTTAAAATTCATGATGTTTTTTAGGTTTGACATAATTTAAAACGGCGAAATAGGCAGGTAGCGTTATACTTACGCAATACACATGTTTCTAGTTAAAAAATTGATAGCTACTGGAGGTTGTGTTTCGCAATAATTTTCCACCGTGATTGTTATTTCAAATCATTTCCCTCAAAGACACTAATTACACAATGGGAAATACGACCAAACGAAAAAATAACTGTGTTAGTATGAGTGAATGTGTCAGTATGCTGAAGAAAATTTGAAAGATTTCTTCCCCACATGAAGCAATAATCAATTCACATCAACTAGTTACGCCCTGAAGTTAATCAGAATTTTTGTAAAATCACTTAAATAAACCTCTGCAGGGGGAATACAGATACAATTTAATAGCTGTGTTGTACTCATGTTTACATTACAACGAACGAATATTATTCTAGTTAAAATACAGAAAAGCGACAATTTTTAATTTTGGTTTGGTTTGAAGGTTTGTTAATGTATTTTCATTGTACTGTTAAGGTATTTTCAGGCGATTAGAAAATTGCTTAGATGTCATTTCAGTCAGTTATTATCTGGGAAATAGAATCTAAAAGTGAAAAATATGATATTACGGCCAATCTGGAAACCATTATTCCCCCCCCCCCCTCCGCACTTCAGCTACATAAAAGAAAGCAGCACTTTCCTCAACAAAGTATATTGTTTGAAAGAAATAAAGGCTTTTCGACATTATATCTCCAAAAATGAAAATTAACGCAGATGGTGTGGCCAAGAACACAATCGGAGGTCATTGAGATAACAACCAGTTGCAACAAGCGAGACGTGCTCTGTTGCAAAGGATTTCTCTTCAGTTGTAATGACTCCGAAGAAAAACCATTGAGCATATAGTCACAATGGCCGCCAGGATTTTGCTTTCCAAGTCAGGAAGCCGCAACTGTTGAATAAATCGCTCAGTACAGGTCACACCGCAGGCTACATGATTGATAAGATTTAGATAAGAAACTATGGGGTGAATTAGACGAAAATTACTTATGTTTTCCATGTGTTGAAGGGCGTAGATAATGTAAAAATATAAAAACGCGGGTTACGATCCACGGCACCATTTACATATTTCAAATCTTTACGTGACCATTATAATCTTGATAAAAATATTTGTAGTAACGCAAACATCGATTGTCAGACTAAACTTTGTTGCGCATTCTATTTCGGCAAGCAAAAATGCAATTTCTCAAACGTTCTATAACTTTTTGATTAACCTCGCATGTCTCCTCCTATTGGCTGGCCTCCTAATGTTGATGATTGGCTTCGTATGTTGATGACTTGCCTTCAGTGTTGATCACTGGCGTAATATGTTGATGATTAACCTCACATGTTGATGATTGGCTTCGTATGTTAACGACTGGCCTCCAACGTTGATGATTGGCTTCGTATATTGATGACTTGCCTTCAGTGTTGATCACTGGCCTAATATGTTGATGCTTAACCTCACATGTTGATGATTGGCTTCGTATGTTAATGACTGGCCTCCAACGTTGATGATTGGCTTCGTATATTGATGACTTGCCTTTAGTGTTGATCACTGGCCTAATATGTTGATGATTAACCTCACATGTTGATGATTGGCTTCGTATGTTAATGACTGGCCTCCAACGTTGATGATAAGCTTCATATGTTGATGATTGGCTTCATCTGTTGTTGACTGGCTTCATATGTTGATCACTGGCTTAATATGTTGATGACTTGCCTTCAGTGTTGATCACTGGCTTCATATGTTGATCACTTGCCTTCAGTGTTGATCACTGGCTTAATATGTTGATGATTAACCTCCTATGTTGACCACCGGCCACCAGTGTTGGTCACTGGCCTAATATGTTGATGCTTGGCTTCGTATGTTAATGACTGGCCTCCAACGTTGATGATTAGCTTCATATGTTAATGACTGGCTTCTCCGATGTTGATGGCTGGTTACATATTTTGATGGCTGGCTTCACACGTTGATGACTAGCATTAAATGTTGACGACTGGCTTCTTGTTTTGATGAAAACCAGCATCAGCATCATGTTGATAAGGTAATAATCATCGATGCACAGCAATCAAACCTGAACGTTTAGCCTAATATGTTGACGACTGGCATGGTCACGTGTTACGGACCGGACCTCGTGAAACAAGAAATCTTCACTACTTTTTTGCGCCGTTATGCAGCTTCTTTCGTTAGTTTTACTCAGCAGGTTTTCTTCTGAAGATAATTTCTTAGCATCATCTTATTACTACAGCGCGAAATTGAATTAGAAAGCGTTTGCTAATGCAAAGACATAGGGTGATTCGTGCTCTTACATGTTGGATCAGCAACCATTTCTCATCACCCGTGAAATTGTATTCGGCTGTTGGTGTATCAACAGTGTTTTCTCAAATGATATTGCGTAATTAGAATTTCTGACGTTAAATTCACAGGATAAAAGGTGACACATGATATTTTATCAGCACAATCTAGGTATGCAAAAAACTCATGACAACGGTTTCATTCAATGGTTTCATTGTTACTTTCTGAGATGTATAGATGGGATGTATACAGTATGAGTAGCAACACAGCATCCATCAAAACGGTACTGTATAACATTATTTCAATTTGTTATCACACAACTTTCCGCAAAAATTACAGCTTCTATGTCGCGCGGTTGACTGCGAATTCTCGAATAAAACTGTATAGCCAGTTCCTCTTGCTGTACACGTGTAAGGAAATGTTCAGTTGAAAGTGCGTTGTCGGTAAGAATACAAAGAAAATGGTTTTAAATAATTTATGAATTTAGAAAACAAGATACGTTGTGTTTCTTTATTTGAAAACTGTCTGCCTAAAGTCTTCAAGAGTAAACAATCTATGGCAAACACGGATGTAAAACGGTGATTTATGAAGTCAGTCATGAACATTTTAGTCATATTAAAGTGTATGTTGATGAGAGTTTAATGCACAAAATATCAGAAAGGCGTGGTTACTTTTCGTATCACTTTTTAGTTACTGTCTCATAATATAACATGTGCTTCATTGTTTACTTTTCAAGATTTGCTTAGGAAACGAAGTGAGGATGAAACGGGGGAAATGTAATTATTATGAGTACAGCAAGAACGGGTGAGCGAGGAAATGTTTACACCTGACAGTATCCAGTTGCGTCTAGGGGAAATATGCGCCGAAGGGGGCCGGGGAAATCTGCCCCAAGGCCTCAGCCTATAAAAATTCTTTCGAAATTTTTATCTTTCCCAGTCTGATAAACTGGGGCCAAGAATACACAAATACAAATAACATTTCGAGGCCCACACAACCATAATTTGTGAAGGAAAGTTGCAGTTTTTAAAGACTGCAAGGGCTCTTAATTTTACAAATTCTTTTGGCGGCCCTGACAGTATGTTTGCTATTCTGGGTATCCAAAAATGAAAGATTATTTCAATTTTGCTGTGGAAAATTTTCAAATTTTGTCACCTAAAACATGTGATTTGTACACTTCAACTTGTAAATTAACACAGATTAGCCTAGATGATGGAACTTTGACGAAAAACATTTTGTGTTTTAACCCATAAGGTTATTGAAAAATAACATCTCCAAGGTTGTTGTGTAGCCTTTAGTCATTCAAACTATGGTTAGGCCTATCGTTTCTGCTTCCGCTCTAAGAAATTTATTTTTCAGATGTCATATAACTCGGCAATATGTTAACCTACGATAAACATGTTACTCATATAATATAAGTTAGCCTGTTTTAAAGTGTAAAATTAATAATTGAACATTATATCGCTTTTCGCAATGTTTCTAGCTTCAATCAAACGCGGGCACTTTTTCGGGACACCAGATATATTTTTAAAATTGTTTTTGGTTTTCAGAGCACAACCAACTAATTGTAACATTACATAATTTTAAGTAATACAATTTAAACCTTTCACGCCCGGTTATTTCTGCTAAACAGGCAAATCCTACGCAAGTTTCCTTTTGCAGGGGATAGCACATCCAAAACAAATTAATTTGTATGATGAAAATCTCAGTAGTCAACTTAAATATTGATACATATTTTGATATTATTTGTGCATTGAGAGTCGAGATATTAATTCTGAAAGTTCTAGTTTGCCTCAAAACCATAAGTCTAGATTTTCGTCTAAACTGGGTCTTTGGATTTCATAAACCATAGCTTTTTACGAAATGAATTTCCGAAAGAAATCCGAAAATAAAAATTTAACATTTATTTTTGGATGCAGCCACTATGAAGTGCTTTCTCCTTTTTCAGCATTTTTACCAAAAATCTACCAAAATGAAACAGCAATTTTAATTTTTAAAACATTTAGTCATGGACAACTGATTTTGCAGATTCTTTTTGGGATAATTGTTCAGAAGTGTTTTCAAAAACCAAGTATGTTGTCTGAAACACCGCTGTGATTCAGAAAATCCTACAACATGATCTCTTAAGAGCGTAGGCCGAAATTAAAACCTCTGGCTTTGAATGGGAGGAAAATTCGAATTTTCAAAATTAATATTCCAACTCACAATGCACTGATATCAACAAACAATTTATTTATCTTCAAGTTAACTATCAAAGATTATTTTAAAATTTCTTTTGGATATATTCGAGCAAAATTCTCGCTGCTATGCCTTGATCAAATCCGTTACCTTTTTTGGGACACCCGGTAGTTCTTCTCACATTTACCTCCTGCAAATATGGCGTTTTGCGTTGTTTCTCAATGGGCCGTATAACCTTTCCCGGGTTGGAAGGGTTAATAATTGTTTGATACATTTTGAAAGATACTACTGGGCAACAAAAAACCTATCCTCGTTTGCAGGGCTGTGGTTTGAAATCGTATACAAAATGATATCCGAAGGGCAAACTTAGAGTTTGGGATATCCTCCAGTTGTCTGCAATCACGTTTACATGGCCAAAACTGGAAAATAAAATAGCCTTCATCCGCGAGCTTTCAGGCTAATAAAAAAACGTAACTTGTTTCTAGTCTACATTTTGACATTAAAACAACCTGCTTGATTCTATATCGACTTGGGATTGATCACGATTTTATCAGTGAAAATTCTAAACTCCAAAAGCGCCAGTAAAACGAGCAGGTTGTTTTAATTTCAAACTGAAAATAAACTTGAAAATATAAACTTGAAAATTGATACCTATTTTGATATTATTTGTGCATCGAGAGTCGAGATATTAATTCTGAAAGTTCTAGTTTGCCTCAAAACCATTTTTTTCACGGTTTGATCAGTGAAAATTCTAAACTCCAAAAGCGCCAGTAAAACAAGCAGGTTGTTTTAATTTCAAACTGAAAATAAACTTGAAAATATAAACTTGAAAATTTTAAAATAAACTCTTTTTCAAATTGACGTAAAAACTCATGAATTAAAGCAATTTTAATTTTAAGTTTTGGACAGGTAAACGTGGTCGCAGATGAGTGGGTGATTTCTCAAACTCTATGTTTGCCATTCGGAAGTCGTTTCATGGACAATTTGAGATTCGTTGTCTCGCGGATTTTAAGCTACAGCCTTGCAAACAGGGATATTTTTTTTGGGTCGTCCGTTAGTACTGGAGTTGTTAAAAAGTTGGGAAATTTTTAGTACTCAATCAAAAAAATTAAGAACATTTAAAGTTTTAACTTCCTCCTTCGTAACAGGGAAATTTTTTTTGTTCATCAGAAGTGAAGGGAAATTTACTTGACATTGAAAAGAAGAGCCAATCCACCCATTCAAGCATCTAAGTCTGCCTATATGGAAATTTGTCAAAAATTTTGAGATATTGCATTCTTTACTCTTGAATAAGATCATGCAAACAAAGTTTAGTCTGGGAAACAATTTTTGCATTTCTACATACCTTTTTTCAATGTTTACAACAATACAACAATTTTGAGTTGATGAGAGATTTGATGAGAGGTCAACATTTTGACATAATATCATTTTCACAGTCAAAACACGGAGAATCCATGTTGAAGCGCATACACACTTTCAAACCTGCACACTTTTTTGAAATATTTGTGACACTTTCGTTTTTTGTGACACTTCGGGTCAATAAGTCTATATATTTTGGGACACTGCAGAAAACATAAACGATAAGAATTCTAAATCAAATCTAAACCAAACATTATACCACTCCATTGTAACAATCTATGAAAAAGTAGTCTATGGACTGGTCACAACTCTTAGTTTCGTGGAATGAAGAAGCACCCCACCGTGGGACAAATGGTCGCAGGAATTTTTTTCAAAAAGTGATTTTGCAGGAAATTTTGTAAAATGTTGTCGAAAGTTACGTTGTTTATATGTTAAAATGCCAACATTTTGCAGGAAATTTTTTTTTTAGGCAAAATTTACTTGGTCGCAAGCGAAGGTAGAAAAGGTGGGGAAGGGGAAGGGGGAGGAGGAAAGAGAAAAGGAGGGGAAAGTTTTTTCTCTCTCCTCTTCCTCTCCCATTTTATTTAATAGAGACTTGTGACATGTCAAGGTACTCTACTTCTAAAGTTCTTACACTTTCCGTTAAACTGGTTTCCCAAAGCAAACATAACTATAACATAACTATAACATACCGTGTAGCTCACAAATAAATAGAATTTTCGCTACTTTCTCGAATGATTTGACACAATACGAGGTCTACATACAGAGTGTGTTTTGAAGGAAAGTGTTCAGTCTCTTTAGATTTCAGTGGAAGTCGTATGTGATGTGTTGTGGCTGAAAGCTTACAAACTACAAGCATTTCAATAATCAATATTAGCGGTTTGACGTTGCGGCTTTCTGTCTTGCCTCTAACATCATTTCTTTGTATTGTTTCCTGGCTTCAAATGTCGTTGGCGGCCTCTGTTAAACAACAATAAATATGAAACATGTAGAGATGTTCTTCTTGCAACATTTTTACAGCAACACAAAGATTTAAAGTTTATAAAGCATTTAGGCATTTCAATTTGACAAGATTTATCACGAGAGTCCCTGCAGACTCAGGGAGTACTACCATTTAACTTGGGTAGGGGGGTGTGTCCGAGGAAATCTTGAGCTGCCCCCAAAAAATATAATGCAATGAAAAGCAAACCCAAAAACATATAAATATTAGGGATGTTATGATGCAATTTTGTTGCCTATAAAATCTTTTTAATAAAACTGCCATGCTATTTCTTGATGTTTTACCCAAAAATATAAGATTTCAAATTTAAGAGCCAAAATTATATTTTATGATTAAAAAATGTTTAGATCCAAAAATATATTATCCCTACCCAACTCAGGTGGTACTGCCCCCCCCCCCCCTGGGCATGCAGACTCTCGAAAACACTATTGAGCTATTGACAGGGTCAACGAGGAAAGTGAAGAAGTGAGGAAGGCTAAAAAATGTAAAAAAGAAAAACGAAAAGGAAAACGAGGAAAAGAGAAAAGCGAAGAAAAACAAAAAAAATGAAAGAGAGAAACAGCAGAGCGGAACCAAAGTTATAAAGATAATTACAAAACTTTACCATTTAAAAAAAAGAGAACAAAATAATGGTGAGGTTCTGATCCTCGCCATTCTTCCTAATTCCCCACCAACATGTCCTCCTTGGATCATTTTCCAGTAGTCAAAAATATTCAAATGAACAAAATTGAAAATAGCTTCTTCACTTTTTTAGCTATCCGAGAGCTGTACTTTTTGCCAACCAGCTTTAATGAAACATATATATGCAGTACTGTGTATATAAACAATATCATTTAATTTATGTTAATTAAATGTTATCCGCTCATTAATTTATGTTAATTAAATGTTATCCGCTCATCACACTCTTTTTTAAATCTGAATACCTATAAGATGTGCTCTCTATAAAAAAAACTATGGACTGATAGTTATGATCATTTCACCATGAATCTGTAAATTTTCAAAACCAATATTTGTTGACATTTAAAAATTAACATAGTATAGCAGCTACTTAAATTTTGACATTTTATCCGCAATAGTTGAGAAAAGTCAAGAAATACGAAAGTCTGAAAAAGGATACCGATAGCAGTGTCAGAAAAAGTAGAAGGTGGGTGGGTCAGTCCCCCCCTGTCTGGATAGGGTTAAGCTAAAAATAAAAACGTAGTCTGGAACCTGTGATGTGTGGTATTTATAAAAGCAATTTTTATTTTCTTTAAAAAAATTTATTTTTATTAAAATAATATTTTTCTTGCTAATTTTCTATCACACATTGAAACAGAAATCGCAAAAATATTTCAAAAATATTTCAAAATGTTTTTAAAAAGTTTGTCTCAATTCGCTTAAATTAAAGATATGAAAACGATTTGAAATAGATAATTGTGCAAAAAATATGGTTCCAACAGCAAATTCTAATTTCATGAGTTTTCAAATGTAGCTTACATTCGTTTCTTCTAAAGGTGGAAACAACTCTTTCTGCAAAGAAAAATTACATTTATTAGATTTAAATTTTGACAATCATTAAATATAGATAAATAAATAATCATTAAAGGCAACGTAGACTTGCCCTAAGTCTATTTCGCGCTACCTTGTCTACCCAGTACCCAGGGTAATTTCGTGCCAAATCACACATTTTTTTTTCGTACTCAATAGATCGAGGGAATGCCATGTAGAGATAGAGGAAATGTTATGAAGGTACTCAGCGATATGGCATTCCCTCGGTATATTGAGTACGAAATAAAAATTTGTGATTTGGCACGAAGTAGACTTGGGGCAAGTCTAAAGGTAACGTGTCCATGTAAAATAATTGTGTACAGTTAGATCTAAAAATTTGCTGACTAATTGCGCCCCTGAATGGCTAGTTATAGATTAATACGTGACCGATTAGCTAGTTACACGTTGAACAATAGGTACCCCCAGTTTTACTTTCATGGAAACATTACCCTTAAATTTTGATAAAAAAAATGTAATGAAAAATTTCAGCCTGGATTTGTTCACATTTCTGGAGTGATTTTTACAAAATTGCTGCCTTCACACCCTTCTTTAAACTGTGTTTCACATCAACAACGCTTGCCTACTATTTTTTAGCTTAACGTAAGTAATTTTTGAGATACCTAGAACAGCTTCTGTTTCAGCCTTCATTTGTTGTTCTTATTTCTGGACTGATTTTCACAAACTTGCTCCCCCACCCTTCTTAAAAACATTTCAAAAGTGTTTTTAAAATTGACCTAAATCTCAGCTTGATGGCGTTTCTTATAAAAATTGTTCACATGAAGAAACGTGAAAACGTGTATGCAAGAAAAACCAAACCGGATTCAAGAATTGGCCTAACAAATAATTATGGTACACTGTATTTCCTTTTCATTTTATCAAAAGAAACACAAAAATATCTAATAGCATGTGTCTGTACAGAGAAAAGAAGCATGCATACACAAAACAACGAAAGGAAACGTTGTTTAACGGAGAGCTACAAAGGGGTGAATGACGGGGAAAAGATAGAGCCTAATATGTAGTTTAGGGAAGAGTTAGATAGACTGCATAGTTTTTCTGGGGAAGAGCTGAAGATAGAAATTCACTTCACATATATTCACCCCTGAGCTACACTGGCACTCTTTGATCGTGTTCCTTTGGTGCTACAAATACTGCCACGCCTGCAGTGGCGGCGCCACTGGGGGGACTGAGGCAAGTTTGGGATCCTCACTGGCAAGAAGCTTATCTTATCTTTCGAAGCGTATATGTACTCTTTAATATCTCTTTGGGGACTGACAAAACGACGGGAATCAAGTGACGATTAAAATTCCTGTACTTGTTTACTTCTGAATATTAAAACCCTCTCATTTACAGTATTATCTGGGAAAATTCATTATGAACGCCAACACTGTGACAATTTTCGTTAATATTATTAGTTCACCTATCTTTGTTGTAACGTTTTATGAAATTATCTCCAAAGAATAAATTCATATATCTTATGTGTAACGAAGACCCAGAGCGTATTAAAGATCTGGCAATGTTCATTTCCACTGCCAATAAAATCCGAACAGAGGTTTGCAAGTGTGACTCCACAATAACATAAACATTGATTTACTCATTGTATTTTATTTTTATTGTATTCTTATTTGTGTCTTAGTTGTTATATGATGATGCTCAATAATGTTACAAGTTATCGTTATGAAATTCAAAAATTCAATTTCAAAATTTGACTGATAAGATGCACTGCACATCAAATTCATTTCGAATAGATATGAAAAATATACACTAGGTATCCTATGTATCTTGTCTATCTTCGTAGAACAGCAATTTTCACAATGAGAATGTGGAATAACTATTTTAATTAGGCCCATCAAGACGGGGAGGAATTCCCTTGATACCCACAGCCATTGCACTAAAAATCTTAACCTTGATGATCCCTTCTGACTTTTTGTCGTCTTGATTACATCATCGGAACTCAACTAAAGGTCCAACTAATAAGCAGAGCAACACCCACATTCTTTACAAAAATTATTGAAATTCGGAATGTTTTGTTTGCCAGTATTCCCAGACTTTCCAGGAAGAAAGTGATTGATATTAAAATATTTGGAGAAATTTTTGCCCAACGGGGATTCCCTCCAGCTAATTATTGTTCAATGAATTACTTCATGCCTCTGGAATGTCTGCAATTGAAGAGAATCAATGGAGCTTCATTTGTGCCCGGGTTTATATTTTCCCACGCATCACGCACGCGAAAAGGACATACCAGCGAAAATGCAATATATTCGACGAAGCCATTCATTCACAATTTTGCTTCAAGAGATTTTAGACTTGAAATTCGGATCCCTCATGCGAAACATAGTCAATGTGTTAGCTACGGTGTGAGTCTTCAAACGCCTTCAAAAATCATTAGCGGCTCAATTTTTGTAGGGATTTAAAGTTTGAGAACTTATGAGGAATTTGACCATGAATAACGCTCGGGGTGAAATTATTTTGCCGTGGCAAATCGGCAAAAGAATATCTCACGAAACGTCCTTAAATTCACAATATGCGAAAGATTTTACCTTCAAACAAGACGATGGTCAATGCCTTGTCGTTGAAACACTTTAATTTTTATGAATGTGCTATTTCATTGCCTTGGATTTTTATTTCCTGTTTCTTAAAAAATAGCAAAAATAAAACCCGATAAAATTTATTACTCAGATTGTATTATTCATGCAGAATTACTTGTTTTGTTCCAAATTCCAACAACAACCACGAATAACGGTCAACACTGTTTTGACGCAGCTCCGCTTCGTCGACGTGTACGGCTGTGTACTCTAGGTATCGTCGGTAGTGCAATAATTCACTGTCACGAACACTAAAGATCGTCACCATAATTTGCGATCGCAAACACTAGAATTCGCCGTCGTCCCAAAGATTCGCCGAAAATAGCCTATCTACTCTTCATTTTTTTAATTTTTAATTTAGTTGATGTTGGTGTAGCAATAGATGCTACAGTTTATTAATACCAACTAATACAAAACTAAGAAATCTGCAAATTAGCGCCGCAAATAGGCTATTTGCTCCGTGTTCCTCGTTTTCAGTGTACGCCGCAAATAGGCTATTTTATCGCATTAAGGTATGGCTGGAAAACAACCTTTGATGACAAGTTCCCAGCTTTGATAATTAGAAAGAATCAAGCTAATGCTAGTGGAGAATTCATCAATAATCAGGATTAACAAATAAAATTTGAAGAAACAGTAAAAATTGTTCGGTTTGCATATTGATTTCAAACAAAACTTCGATCCTCATATTTACGTCCTCACATTCCTCAACTTTGTAAAAAAGCTGAAAGTCAGATAAATGTATTAAAATGACTGAAATTCTTTGTTGGTTGCTTGTAGAAAGATTAGTACTCTCAAACTTTCACTGCTGTCTCTTATTTAGCATGGCATTTTTCAGCATTTTTCAAAATACAAGAACAGGCTTTGAGATTTCTGGACAATAAGCCCAAAAGCTCATTTGCTACCAAAGTCGGAAAAATGCTGGTAAGCCGTTTAAAATGGTCAGCCGTTTGAAAGCTTTATGCATCAAAATTTTTAAAATAGAAAAAAACTTGAACCCTTTGTTTGTGAAGGATATTTTCAAAACAAAATATGTTAACTACTCAACTCAATTCTGAAAACTATAGACTAAATAAATTAGCATTTAGATCCAACATTTTACAATCACAGGACCATAAATTTGGAAGAATTTACCAAACAATATAAAAGAGGCTAGGAACTAGCACATTTTTAAAAAACTGATTAATGTCATTAATCAAAATGGAATGGTTCAAACTGCAAAATGTAGCTTGCATGTTTCAATTGAATAGTGCCATTATATCTTATTCTGTATCTTATTCTGTAGTTGATCTATTTTTATTAAAATATACATATAGCTATTTGTATTGAATCGATGTAAAATATAATGACCAGAAAAAAGAAAGCTTGTATCTTACAAGTTTTCATTTTTTACAGTTGGTTTCACCTACTCTATTTAAAATAAAAACATTTTTAACACACCACCTTAATCACCGTAATAATTTAATTAAGCCCCCCCTCTCAAATAAGCCTCCTCTCAAATAAGCCCCCCTCTTCCAGGTGATTTTTTAAATAAGCCCCCCCTATTTTGTCAAAACAGAAATCGAATAAGCTCCCCTTTGATATTCTGTCAGAT
>JAYJMH010049581.1:0-13811 GCA_036873815.1 Phacellophora camtschatica | reverse complement strand
TATTTTGAAGCCCCAAAATACTCTGTTACACGATCCACTTTTAAGGATATGTGCATAAATTTAGAACCATTTTAGAGAACTTTCGGCTGAAACCCTCCCTTCATTGACGGCAAATTACCCTTTTCTAAATATTCGTATTACCCCATGATACATAAAAATCGTATCTTTTGTTCATTTTTTCTTTACTGTTTACTTGCATTACAATTAAATTTTTCGCAAGGGTTGAAATTATTTCAAAATATTTAATTGCGAATAAAACATGTCTTTCTGTCTTTTTCAGTGCCACAAAGCAAAAACAGACCAAGATCAGTAAGGATTTATATGTTTACATTTAATATACAAATAATTGGAGTATATGATCGATGGACTTAATAATAAGAAGCTCATAAATACCCACGGGCCACTTAATTTTGTATATAAATGCGAAAGAAATATTTCCTTTTAATTCTTGGAAAAATGACCTACCGTAAGCGGCCTGCTGTAAACAAAATATAATGGGTGAGCCAAAAACCTTACACGTTTGCGTTGCTGATTTTACCTTTGTTATCAAACATTATACGCATCTTTTGTGAAAATTCGTTGTCATTTCGTGACTGTCATTTCACGGGCCAGTCATTTGTTTACCTTTTCAATGATAAGCGCACATGTTATCATCAAAGGACACAACAATTAAATATAATATAATCTAGGACACAACAACAGTGAAATAATGGAAAATGACCTGCAAATTAGAAATAAATTCATCTGTAAAAATGTATATTTTGATTTTCCTTAAAAACATTTCTTCCAATGCCATTTTCTTGAAATGTAGAAATGAATTTTATGTGAAATTTTATGAATTATTTGTGAATTTTGCCTGATATTTAATTTTTGCAACATTTTGTAACAATCTAATCAATATTGTTAAAGGTAGAAATAGAGCTTAGAGCAACGGTTTAAAAATCTATAGTAATGTTATTCAATTAAGACATTTTTACCAGCAGGTTACATCCAGATTAAAGAAGAAAATTTCTGACACCCTCTTGACAGATTATGATGCCACCGAAGACATGTGATTTCGTTGTGTGAACGTTTTGTTTTAAAAATACTCTGTAAATTTTCTATGGGAATTGCATCCCAGTGTATAGTTGTTGACATGGAAACGATGTTAATTTTTGAGAGAGCTAAATTTCAAAGATTGAACAAGAAGAGTTTATTTGTAATTTTGTTCTTTTGTTTGTGGAATATGTGACATATGAACATTTTTTTTAAACAATAAGTGAATTGTTTAGTTTAGTTAATATCTGATTGTTAAATAGCGGAAGCGAAGCATTTAGTTAAAGAATAATTACATTCGTGACACTTTGCGACTGGAACGAAAGTATTTGGTGCAAAATCTAATATTCATTTAGACACCAAGCATCTGTTAGTTTGATGCCATTGACTGTATTTTGCCTAGACCTTGTTATTTACATCAAGACAATTATATTTCTTCAAAATTTAAAGTCTTTAAGGATCATTTACTAAAAGAAGAGATCTCTAAACATTATCTTCATTGAAATATGGAGTTTCGATTTCGCTTTTCAAAACTTTTGTCTATCGAAGCGCACTTCCTTATTTTTCGCCGTTTTTGATAACCATCCATTCAAAGGTACATTGTTTCCAGTCTGTTTTCCTGACCTAATTTTGAACGAGGGACTGGGCTCCATGGAGGCTATCGAAATTAAGGTCTGGACAAAAATCGTTTCACCTCAGTCCCCTGTGAATTTTCAACCGTAAACGTAAGAGGGGAAACGTTTCAGCCAATCAGCGCATTTGTTTACATTTTGCACAAGCCAATAACTTCGCTCAAAAGACAACCGACTGGCGCTGGCATAAATTTGACAAGCTGTGTGAAAAACCCCAAAACGGAAGGGTGTACATGGTTGTTGCACGTGAAATTTCATCCTATCAGCTAACTTGCACATAGAAAGGCCAAAGTAATGTTATTGCAGACAACAGGCTCATGAAAAAGAACGTCCAAAATTGAGTCAACAAACCCAGTGAATAAAAAAACTGCATAACAAAATAACCTAGTAAGAGATTTTCTTAACTTTTCTACTACAGCTCTAGCACTTGTTTCTGGTTTTTTTTATAGGGCATACTTACGTTTCGAGCGCTGCACTTGTTTAGAGGGTAATTTTGACAGACAACTGGCCGCATGCTCGAATTTCACAAATTTCCGACTTTTTCAAAATAATTTCCAAACGATATGAAAAGAACAAACAACTCATGTTTATTTTTAGTGAAAAGAGAAAACATAATTTAACTTATCTAGACATCTTTGCCAAACGTTTTGATCTAGCAACTTCGTTATAAAAGATAACAGTTCATTTTTTTCTTTATGATTTAGCTTGAGAGCGAGGCTCTTTGTTTCTACTTGGTTTTTTTGTTTGTTTTTTTTTTGTCTAGCATCCCTAACGTCGTCCTTTATGATTATTTTTCACAAGGCAGTTCCGGGGTTAAATGTTAGCTTTATTGTTTTATCTTTCTACTTATACTGTTTTTAACCACATAGTAGCCTGCATGAAGTTGCTTAACCGTTTTTACGAAGGCCATGTAGGCCTTAATTTTTGACCGACCTTGATAGGCTGCGTTGTGGAACGCTGCTGCTACGCAGCTACCACCAAAACAAAAACGCTACGATTTACAATAAAATATTTTCTCTAAAAAACATAAAATTATTTCTGTTTACCAATTCAAGCCAGATCTGTTGAGAATTTAATGCAGAATTCAATTCTTTTTACGTTGTTTTGATAGCGTTTATAAAACTCAATTTATTGATGAATATTTATCGAGATGTGCTGGAATAAGGTTTGCAAATTCTGTTGACACGTGTCGCGAATTTCGTAAAACAAAATTCAACAATTTTTTACAACTAACCCTAAACTTTTCTTTAGATTATCCAGAATAAAACTTGCAGATAATTTAATGGCAAAATCAATACAATTTTTGTTGTTTAAATAGCGTTTATAAAACATTAATTATAAATAAATTTCGATCGCGAGTTGCCGTACGCAGGGGCGGATCGAGAAAATTTGTTGAGGGGTGCAAACGCGAGAAGCGTGTAAATGATGGAAGAATATGATTTGGAAGCGCCTAAGGCGCGAGACCAGCGGGGGTTCTGGGGGCGAAGCTCCCATAAATTTTTTCGGGGCCGCGCCCTTCAAATCATCGGAAAACGCCCTACTGGAAATTTAACACTTGGAAACGCCTTTTTGATAATTGGTTTCAGATGTATTAAATTCCAAAAAATACAATGCCTATTGATACCACAAGAATTGGAAATTACATTGGAACCAGATAAAAGGTCTCAGTAACAATTGAAATCATTAGCAGTAATAATGAGAGTGAGTTGACATAGGTAGCTTTTCCATTACTTGATTCGCATCATACCTCAGCCCAGCTTTATATGATTTTTTCAAGAGAATATACTAAACAAATGAGCAAGCTGATTTCCAAAAGAAATTTCGTAATTTTCTCGACGCAGGCTCATATCTTACTGTTGCTTGCAGCAGATTTAATTGGCTATTTAAATATACACATCCACAGTTCCATGAAAAGCGAGTCAGTTGATTTCACCAACATTTAAACAGGAATTCAAGATGAACATTGTCAGTTAAAAACCAATGTTACGAATAAATATCAACAAGCGAATCTTTCGAGGTGAACATGATAGCGACAGTGAACAAATTTAAGAGAAACATTCTCAGTTCAAAACTAATGTGACGAATCAGTTTAACAAGCTGAATCCTTACAATAAATTCTTTCTGCAGCCACATGTCAGCATTTTTTTTTATAGAAAATGTATTATTTTTGCATTTTCAATTTTGCACCCGTCTGGATCCGCCCCTGGTACGAGATTGTTTATTTTCTCAGAATTAGGTTGTCACGCTTTGCGTGATTCCGCTAGATCAACTTAAAATATTTTCTTTAAAAACATAAAAGTACTTTTGTTTACCAATCAAAACAAGATTTGTTGAGAATTTACTGCAGAGCTCAATAATTTTTTCTTTGGTTTGATATCATCTATAGAACTGGAGTTATTGATAAATTTTCCCCGTGAGTTGGTCAATTGAGCTCCGCAGATTAAGTTGTCACTTGTTTTTACTACTTATCTAAAACCTTTCTGTTTACTAAACCTAAATAGGTTTTGTAGAGAGTTTAATGGCGAAATCGATGCTTTTTTGTCGTTTTGATCGGATTTATGGAACGGGAGTTATAAATAAATTTCTATCGCGCGGTGCCGGAACGGCCTAAGAAAAAAATTTACCAGACTTGACTTCTGCGTCGTAACAGCTGTGGGTAGTGGTTTTACGAAGGTAGGATTTTGGAAAAATTTTTCCTTGGAATTTCGGATTTTGTTAGCATTTTGACAGGACTTTTGAATGTTGGGTTTTTTGGAAAAATCGGATTTTAAGAGAAATAATCGTCATACTTCCGTATTTGGAAGTTTCTCCGTTGAAACCTAGCCTGAGAGCTAGTCAAAAGGTTTTGTAGGCTTGGAAGTCTGACATTTTTCCGAGAGGAGAGAATGCCCGAAAGAATGAAAAAGAAAAAGTTACCAAAAAAGAATACGCCTATAAACCGGTTTCTTATAGCCTACAAAATGTGTGAATATTTCGTTTTTCCTTGTCTTTACAATTGCAGTTTCAACTTTGCTCGGAATAAAACAGATTGAAATCAGTATGAAAAAGTATAAATGAGTCACTTGGCTGCTGCTCTATTTTTCCAAAATTTCTTCTTTAAATTAAACCAAACAATGACGAGGAATAGTCTCATCTAAAAATAAAACTGTGATAAAATTTCTTCTCATTCTGTGTATTTTCAATCATCCAGCATCAGATCGGACCTGGCTGCTCGCGTGATTTATTCGTGGTCTGTTTTTGCGCCAAAGACTGTCACATGATTTGTCCACATTCGACTGTTTCACCAGGTTTCTGCTTTTGCAGAATCATAGTCAATAGAAATATGGCAGAATCTATCAGTAAATATCTCAGGCGACAAGTTTAAAAAATAGATTTTAAAGAAATTTGGAAGAAGAATTTTTCCTTCGGAAAACTGCTAGTTTTAGCTGAAGATAAAATTCCACAACCGCGTACCGTTCGGGGTTTTTTACAAAATCTTTCGACTTTATTCAGTCATTCGACGCATTGAACACGGTGCTTGTCCATCCAGTTAACATTTTTCATGTTGTTATTATTATTATGATTATATGATTATGTACTTGTGACGTCCACCTTTACATGTTGCAGTTGCAATACATAATATGCATAATGGTGGCAGAATGGAATCAAAATAGCGGCCCGAAACTACGCGTGGTTTTCCGGCTTTTTTTGTATTGTGAATTATGAATATTCTCTTTAATAAAACAAAAGGAAACGTGTCAGAACAAAAAATGCTTCTTTTTTACATGTTGCGACTTTATTTTAAACACAATTAGTATTCAAGAAAAATAACAAAATTTGACTTAAACATAGTGAGACCCCCATAGGTGGGGTATGTGGGTACCAGATACCTCCTTTTTAAGGCTTAAGATACCCGATACCCGTAATTATTCTTAAAATGATACCTCAAATCTAAGATAAGTTTTCCCTGGGAAATTTTTATTATTTTTTTTCATATTTTCTTCTGGGAGTTCAGTTTGAAGGTAACTTAAGTTCTTATTGCTCGTGTAAGAAACCGTTACTAATTCCAAAGATAACCAAGGGCCTCAACAGGGGGTCTCTGGAGCCATGGAGCCCATAATTGTTACAGCTTGGAGCCCTGGAGCCCACCAATTTCCTGTGGTGGAGCACTGGAGCCCGATGTTTTGATGCTCGGACCGCAGCATCTGGAAAATATCTGTTTTTGAAGTCCAATTTTTTTGTTGAGACTCGTTCATTTTGCAAACTTTATTTTTTGAAATTTTGTAACTGTAGAGACGGTGGGGCTTTTACTAAATTTTACTTCTTTAACTTTTCTAAGCAATGTTTAACTTTTCTCTTGATCCATTGCGATGGTCTTTTACATTTTTAGGCCCTTGACTTCATTTTGGTAGCGGTGTGTGGACATTAAATTGTTTTTAACCCATCCATAGGTAATTCAAATTTTTTGAAAAGCCATCTATAGGTAATAAAAATTTTGAACAGTAAATTAGTGTTACGAGAAATATGAAATTCAGAATATATGTGGATAAAACAACGATTGTGAGATAATCCAAATGAACCTTTGCAAAGCGCTTGTTAGAACGATCCTGATCTCAGTCATAACTGTGGAACACCTCTCCTTTATATAGAGTGGTAGAGCCTGGATATCTCCGAAGAAGGGGCGGTGTCATCTGACAAGGGAACAAACGAGAAGAGCGAGTTAAATCTTTAGAGGGTCCGGGGGGAACTCCCCAAAAACATTTTGTGACTTTCTTCAGATTTGCCAACAACGATCCAAAATATATTTAAAATCGCCGATTGTCCTTCCAGGTAGGGTGAAAGCATCTAAATGATAGAAGATGTAAAGATCTTTAGCAAAATTTTAAAATTTTAGACTGCTAGATTGGCTGGCTCATAGTATATTTTTGTAAGATCGTTTGATTTATAAGACTTTCTCAATTCTATTTCTTGTTTTTCACCGTAGAGGTTTATTTGAAATTACTGATTAAAAATCTGATTAAACAGAAATTGACTTTGATTAAGTCTAAACGCCACAGAATCTCAGTTCAGGATCTTCTTCTTTGGTCGACGTCAGCTCTCTCTGCGTTCAAGTTGTCGTATCACCCTCGTTTAAAGCCAGTGACATTTTTCTTCCATACGATACTTCTTCAATTCTGATTAACCCATCCTCCATCACTCACCTTTCCTGGTAAGAATAGCACTCTCAATGTTTCTCTATCAACTACGAATTTTTGAGTAACTTAAGCAATTTTCCAAATATCTGGGATGATTCCATCTACATAGCGATGAATTAAAAATCCTTTTTAGAGGCTTGGATACCAGATCCTCCATCGATAGTCCTGGGCACCTTGTCTGGACCAACTACCTATCCATTCTTCACCTCTGGTTGCAGCAGGCATTTGTAATCAAACAGACCAGTCTGGCTTACCTTTGATATGATCAGCGCGGGAAATGATACGATCAACCTTGTATTCGGTAAAATAGTCTGTTGGCCTCACTCCCAAAACCTCACTCACGCACTCATTGGCATTTGCTGCATTACTCGCCATGCGATTCTATAAAGTATTGACTATGGTGTTGCCGCAAAGACAAAGAATTTTCTGTTTAGAAATTTATATGGCTGAGACCTGATACCTCTATGTTTTCATTAGAGATACCTGTTATCCACTAAACTCATAATGAAATATCTGATACTTGAAATCCCCATGGGGCCTCCATAGTGATACTGGTTGCTCCGGACTGCGAACAGAAATAAAACGTCAGATTCATTTAAATTTTCCGGGCATACAACAACAACATTGCGCGCCAACTTTGAAGGTTCTTGTTTGTGGAATGGTGAAGACGTGTGCAGTTCCAAGTTGCGAAAAAACGTTTGACAAGAATACAGGATTTAAGTTTCACCGGTTTCCCAAAGATACACTTCGCCGTACTTGTTGGGTAACTGCAACGCAGATACAGTCGAACCTCTAATAGCGACCACCTCCGAATAGCGGCCACCTGCCGATAACGGCCACAAACCTTCAATTCCAAACGCTTTCCCATACTATTGCCTATATAGCGAACCTCCGAATGGCGGCCATCTCCCAATAACGTTTAGCGGCTACCTTGCTCAGTCCCAAATTAAAAACAAATTTACAAATTTTCCCTCTAAAAGCGGCCACACAATTGAGTTAATTCGAACATCGCTGAAATACGGTCTTAAAATTTTCATGAGATCTAAGTACGCTTCTAACAGAAATAGACACAATCAAAATGAAAAATGCCAAACAAAAGAAACAAGCTTCTTCACGCCAATTTATTCCCCTTCATTAAAAAATCTGTTATAACAGACTGTCTTGATTTTTCAATCTCAATTCCTCCAAATATGTTGTCATTTTTAATGCCATTTCACCAAGCCCTTCCAATTCCTGTTCTTCTTCAGCAAACAGGCGCATTTGCTCCGTGGCATCCAGAGCCATTTTCACATTGGTCAAGCTCGACTTTGGTAGCTCAATGTCGTAGTTTTCTTCTTCGTCATTGTCATTTAATTCTTCGTCCGAAGTAGAGTTGACCACCTCATTTACTGCTTTATCCCTCAAAATTTCTTTCCAATTTGGCAATGTCGTGTCGACATTCAAAACAGAAATGGGTGCGCAGTTGTCTTGAGCCAGGTAATCATCTGCAGTATAACCTTGTTGACTTTTTTCAACCAAAGATTGGAGGCTTGATTGTTCATCAAAGAATGGATCATCATCGTCAGTATCCATGATTTTAGGCACAAACCCACATTTTCCAAAGCATTTCTAAACGGTCTCTGGCGAAATCTCGTTCTATGCTGCAGTAGCCCATTTTATAGCCAAAAGTACGTCAAGAGACTTAACAATAGAATTTGGAGTCACACCCGGTCCAACTCTTGCAACGAAGTGGCGAAGCAGAAAGTGGCGGTATTTTACTTTGAAAACCTTGATGATTCCCGCGTGACAAGGTTGTGTGGCGCGAAGTTCTATTTTTCGGCAAAAATTCAATTTTGCTGTTAGAAAATTTTCCCTTAAGCTCATGCGGATGACATGGTGCATTGTCCATAAACAGCAATATTGAGCTACTCTGCAAAATCATCATGTTGTTGAGCTTTCAAAGAATTGTTTCCATCAGTTCAGATGTCATCCAAGCCTTTGGATTGCTGTAATAATGGGCTCCACAGGGCCTACTTGGCTGGTGAAGGTTTCTGAAGCACCGAGGCCTCTCACGTTTTCCAATAATTATTGGATCAAGTTTTTCACCAAGAGCATTAACTATAAAAAGAGCTGTCAACCGTTGCTTGGCTTTTTTTCCACCCTTGCATCGAGCGTTCTTTTGGTTAAGTGTTTTGTCAGGGAGCGCTCTCCAGAAAAGAACCAGTTTCATCGCATTCAAAGGCGTCCTTTAATTTAAATCCTGCCAAAATTTCCGGTAATTGCTCGCTCCAGCTCCCCACAACTTCATTGCTGACACCTCCACTCTCGCCGGCCACCGAAAACTGACGAATGTTGTGCCTTGACTTCCATTTTTCAAGCCATCCATTTGATGCTCGAAACCCCTCGATTCATTATACATTTCCATTTTTTATTACAAACTCTTTTCTCCAGCTTTCACAGAATTATCTTATCAACAAGCATCACAGAATTACATAATCAACAACAGACCCATTTAACCCTTTCCTCCCCTTAAGCGGATTCAGCGGTTTGAATTTTGAAATCTGTGCAAACATTAAACCGCAAACATTTCAAATTGAAATAGCACATGGTAGATGTCGTCGTGGTATCAGCGATTGTAATATATGAAAAGAAAGACGAAAGCCTATTGTTTTAATTTATGTAAGTCTTTTGTTTGGTCATAATGCAAAAGATTTGAGATATCACTGTTTGAAGCTTCCTGAAGTTTCAAATTCCAACCACCGCCATTTTTTTGGATTTTGGAAATGGCGAGCTGCGAGTTGTGCGGTGAATATTCAGATTATAGAGTTGATTCCGATATTTGGATTTAAAATAATCTTGACGAGTTTGCTCAACCTTATTTTCGATGTTTTGGGCAAAGATTGGGATGAAGAAGGCAAGAAATTGGATGGTTTTCATTTTGAAATGCTGACCAAGTTGAAGTTACGCATCGTAAAATATTTTTTTACAGAGATTCCGATCGTCAAGTAGATGTTCCTTGCTGGCCCTCAGCTCTGATTCCTTCGTAAGAAGGACTGAATTGAAAGCAAACGTTTTTGAAAACTTTATAAGTTACTTATTTTATTGAAGAACTTTTGTTAAAAATACGAGAACGAACAACAGCAAATGCTAACAAGTAACTGGGTGTAGCAGGAAGCAATGTCGAAGAAGAAAGGCCTAGCCACCCGGCCTAAGTGGGGTGGATGATGACTGTTGATGAAACGCACTTACCTTGGGATTTTAACAACCTCGAACAATCTTTTTATGGTCACCAGAACAGACAGATTCTACCCTACTTTAAGGGGAAAGACTATGTTTGACAGTTAACTAAAACACTGTGTTAAGAGTGAAATTCTAATTATTGACTTGATATTTTAAATGCTTGTACAAGTATGTATATAAAGTTTGCTGTATATTTTTATTTTACTGAAAAAGAATTTGGGATATTCTGATCTCAGTTTTTGTTTGAATATTGGACCATTACACGAGCCTGTAGATTACATGTGGAATTCTACAGCATGGTATTACACGGGGGACTCTACGAGCCTGTAGATTCCATGTGGAATTCTACAGCATGGTATTACACGGGGGATTCTACGAGCCTGTAGATTACATGTGGAATTCTACAGCAGGGTATTACACGGGGGATTCTACCAGCCTGTAGACTACATGTGGAATTCTACAGCATGGTGTACACGGGGGATTCTACGAGTCTGTAGATTACATGTAGAATTCTACAGCACGGTATTACACGGGGGACTCTACGAGCCTGTAGATTACATATGGAATTCTACAGCATGGTATTACATGGGAGATTCTACTTGGTAACATCACCCATGTCATTTCACGGGATGAGTATTTCACAGAAACAGGCTATTATACGGGGAATTTCACGAGTCATTACATGTGGTATTTCAGGTTGTTTTTTCCTGTGTAAATTATGATGTTAAAATGTGTATATAAAATTTAAAATCACTTCGAATTTCAGACTCAATCTTTTCTCTGTTGTAAAAATTTACTTTAAACTTTTCTGCAGCAATATAATTTCAAGAGATTTCCAATTTATTTCTATCCGTTCTTTTTTCAGGTGAGAAAAGTGACAACCCTGTGCATCGAGATTTCATTCCTTGCATTTTTGACATGACGAAATCTCCGGAGAAGCAGTCATTGGAAAAAAGTCTTCTTCGTTATGAATGTGCCAAGAAACGGTGGGAACAAAAAATGTTTTCTTCGACTGATATCCAGGAGCAAGATTTTGATGAAGATAAAGACAAGGCCTTTCTTCTTGCTGAAATCCAAAAGCTAAAGGGAGAACGTGACACATTGCAGCTGGACAATCAGAGTTTGATGAAGGAAGTTTTACAATTAAAAGAAAAGTTGTCCACTTTGTCTTTTGACCAAGCATCACTGGAAGTAGATGAGAAGAAAACGAAATTTTTAACTGGCCTGCCTTCATACAGTGTCTTGGTAAAGGTGTTGGAAATTGTTGAGCCATTCATCGAAAGCCATCATAACAGAAAACATTAGAACTTCCAAGAATTCCTTCTTGTTTT
The DNA here is from genome assembly GCA_036873815.1 of Phacellophora camtschatica. Classification (NCBI taxonomy): domain Eukaryota; kingdom Metazoa; phylum Cnidaria; class Scyphozoa; order Semaeostomeae; family Ulmaridae; genus Phacellophora; species Phacellophora camtschatica. The sequence goes on along the minus strand of JAYJMH010049581.1, from coordinate 2,420 downwards.
GATGAAACTGCGACTTGACCTCTGTGAGCAGTACTTGGCCAACAGGTTTGACATCCACCAAAGTAGTGTTTGCAGGATCATCTTTATGATCAGGATCAGGATCATAAATGGATCATTGTTTTGTCAAAACGTCTTTCTCCCCTAATTCTTTGGCCAGAGAGGGACGTGCTTCATGCCACAATGCCCACATGATTTAGAGAGCATTTTGCTAAATGTGCTGTGATCATTGATTGCTTTCACATGGCTGAACTGAAGGTTCCAGCTTTTACAAGAGGAAAAGTTCAATTAGAAAAGACAGAGGTTGATTGGACAAGAGAGTTGGCTCATGTACGGATTCATATGGATTGAGTCATTGGTCTTTTGGGCAACAAATTCATCATGCTAGAAGGGACAATACCCAACAAGCTGTTGATGAGCAAGTCAGGAGAAGATGACAACATTTTGGATGATATCCTGATTTTTTGTTCTATTCTGTGCAATTCGTGCGAGTCTGTTGTGCCTCTGGATTAGGTCAACTACTGTTGTGCCAGCTGGATTTAGCTAACCTAAAAAAACAGCTTTTTTAAAAGCTACCAGATTTGCTAGGAAAAAATAAAAAAGGCACACTCCACACTTTTTATGTGCTTTTGCAATTTTGTTTTTTTTTCAATTTTATTTTTTATTGTTAACTGGAAAAACATATTAAAATGCAATTTCATGTTGTTTTCTGAATTTCATTTATTTAATTATTGATAACTGGAAAGACATAATTGAATGCCATTTCATAAATGTTATTTGAATTTTATTTTTCATAACTGTAAAAACACATATTTAAATCAATTTGGTATAGAAAATTTCGTATATTCTATTTAATTTTTTATTTTATTAGTGTGTTTCATCATCCAAAATTGAAAATAGCTGCTTTTTGATTGTCATTGTCATTGTCAAACATTCATGGCACAGTGATTGTCATTGTCAAACATTCATGGATCTTACTTTCAAACAAAATATTCTATTTTTAAATGCTCTAACCTTTCAAATGAAATTCAGAAAACATAACACCTTTTGTTAAGGCTAAAACTAACAACAAAATTTATTTCTATTTTTGTTTCAAATATTTCATGTGTTTGCAATGGAACACAAAAAGCATGGCTTCTTCATTCAATACCTCCGTGTTTAAAATATTTTTGCATAGTTGTTTTGTCAAGTCCATTCTCATATTCAAACTTTTGGATATCAAATTTGAATTAAGTAGACACAAATTAAACTTATTTATTTAAATGTTTTCCAAAATATTTCCATAAATTAAAAGTCTCATTCAATTTCAGAGGGAAAGTACATATTTATTCCAAAATATTATGGTTTACCCTCCAGGGCAACTGTATGTATATATTGTAATGTGCAGAAAACAACAAGGAAAAGAAATCGAAAAATAAAATGTGACTTAAGACAAATGTTCGAGCTTTTTGGCTGGTGTGGTGGTTTTAAGAAAAACGTTTTGTAGAAAGAATTGTGCAGGATTTTAACACTGCAACTTTCTCTTCTGGCCATTTGGGGCACAGGTAGGACAATGCCATTTCCCTCTTGGAACAGATTCCAGGTGTAAGCACGCAAGATGAAATCTTTTGATCGGACAAAGTGGAGATCTGCAATCAATGGTTTTGCCTTCTACTTCTTGTTGACAATAGCAGAAAAATGTGGTTGCTTCTTTGAAAAATGTAGTTTCTCGGAGTGCAATTTGTAGATAGTAGAGAGGTAGACTTCTTGGAGTACCATTTGCCTACCAACTCTGGAAGTATGCAAGCCTTAAAAAGCTCTGTGCAATTGGTATATTTTTCTCCATGAATGAAACATTAATTGCAATTTCTTCAACAAAGGATTCCTCTTCACTCGAAACAACAAAAAACGAAGATTGCACACCAAATCCCGCCATCTGCAATTTAATTTGGTAGTAATATGCATGGTTTCTTTTCAGCATGCAACTTTTCCCCTGCCTCTCCAAACAAAAACTTCTGTCAGACTCTGCCAATTCCACTGGTGTTTTTATTTTACTCTTGCACCGGTAAGGGCACTTTACCTCAACAAGGAAATTTCCACTGCAGCTGCACACAAAGATTGAATCTGGAGATGCACCAAGAAACATTGCAGATCTGAAGAAGCCTGCATCTGTCATTCGAGGATGACTGTCAAGAGAAAACAGCTTGGTCTTTAAGAAATCAATTGCATTATCTTCATGCTGACAACCATATTGTGTTGACAGAGAACAGAATTTGTGCTTGAGAGGGTAGCATATTCTTAATACCAGACTTTGTGATGGCATTGCATAGTCTGTGTGGCATTCATCTTTAAACTTACTTGCTGTGATGATTTCAGACCTCTGCTAAAACCAAAGATCTGAATTTGCCCGAGTTTGTGTGTGCTCCTCAATACATTTGACTTCT
>JAYJMH010049570.1:0-13812 GCA_036873815.1 Phacellophora camtschatica | reverse complement strand
GGATACCTGGTACCCCCTTGACAAACTAAATTTTAAACTGCAATGTTTTTTATACATATTTTTTGTGAAAGAATCTGCTGTTTGAGCCAATCTCCTCGTTCGTTTCGTTGGTATCTCAGATAAATCAAACGAAGAATGATAAAAAGACAGTTGACTCCGTTCATTCTGTACACGATGACCATAACTATTTTGTACACGATGACAACGAGTATCGCCGCCATTACCAGATTTCTGCTGCACACTAATGCAAAGAATTAGGAGATTCCCCCATGGTCCGGTTGATTCATGGATGGTCCGATGGTCCTATAGGCCTATGGTCTTGTTGATAGACTATGCCAAAATAAAGTGCCATATGAAGAATATGTGAGTCGTTAGGCCTACTATTAAGCAATGGTAATCTTTCCAAGTGTGTTATTTATTTCTTAAACAAATATTTTCTATCACTACAGTACCGTAGGCCCAACAACTCACACACGCTTCACACCCTTTTTTTGTTATAAGAACACACTTTATAAGAACATCGAGGCTCGAATATTAAAAAATAATAAGAGCAAATTAAAAACATGCTCAGCCTCAGATTCAACATTTCCAAAATATTTGACACCGCATTTAAGTATTATGAAATTATTTTCGGTGATTGTTACTTTTATACAAATTACTTAAATTAGACAAAGACGAAAGATACTAAACACGAATGCTCCCTATTTTTTGTTGAAGCAAAGCAGGAAAAACTGGTCACATCGTCAATTGGGATGAAAGTACAGAAGATCATCAGTGCAAAAAGAAGAACAATTTAAGAACATTTCAGCCCTGAATTCTTAGAAATGTAACAGCTTCGAGCCTCGGCAAAACGTTTCTAGTTCTTATAACAAAAGAGTGTGTGGCCCTTGGATACAATTAACAAGCATAAATTATAAATAACTTTAAGCTTAAAGTTTTGAATAAAAACTAATTGTTTAATTTTTTACAATTTTGCACACACGTTTTTTCCCTGTTTTATTTAATTGTACATCTGGAATTCAGTTTTGCCTTCCAAGCGACTGTTTTGTAAACACATTTTCAAAATTTACTGAAGGTAAAAAATACTGTATTGAAAATGAATGAAAATTGTGATCACTCTTTGCCAGTATACATTAATTTTATCTTATTTACCCATAGAGACGGCTCCAGTTCATCATCGCCTCTGATTGCCAGATTGGCAGGAACAGGCTATACTGGCCGTAGTTACTATTCCTCTGGAACCTACATGTACGTCATTTTTATATCAGATAATGGATCTTCACGAAGTGGATTTTATGCCCGCTATTACAAAGTGGTGTAGTGCTTCATCAAGCGTTTTCTTGAGACATGTGACATCTTTTAGACTTACCTTTGACTACCTAATAAGTATACCATCCCAGGGGGAGCACTGCATTAATTTTTCATACTGAGACGTGCCCCAGGTTGAGTCGATGTTTCAGCTCAAAATTCCAGGAATGTATTGTGTAAAAAGACAAAGTTTTACGTGATAGGGTACCGAAATCTGAATCAAATTTAAGTGATGGGTGTAAATTTCCCGTTTTTTCTCAGCACTTTTTCAAGTTCGAAATTTTCCAATAGTGTAGTCTGCCCCGGGTGTCTGATCACATTTTGGACACACGGTGGCGAAAAAGAGTGTGTGGTTGTGGTACAACGACAATGCTGTGCTTGTGTGCTTGTAATTATAACATGTGAGCGAAACAAATAGTGGCCTTGGCATGTGTAAAAATGGTGATTGACAGACAAGGGTCCAACTTGAATATCGATTGATTCGAAAATTCCAGGATTGGGTATCAAATCGAACGAAAAATTCCAGGTTTGGGTTTCGATAATAATACGGCTGGGGCACGTCCCGTTGTTTTGATTTGATTTTGTTGGTTTAAATTATTGTAACGAGGGCGCCTACCTTGAATGAATTGGGTTTACTCCCAGTTTTATTTCGTGACATAGTACACGGAGCACTAGCTATCGGTGTCAAACCTAAACCAAGATTACATCATTTTGTTATTTCAAATTCGGGTGTCAGTTGGAAATGTGATATGATGTCAACGGTATTAGATACTCACGGGAACCAGACTGCACTATTTTTATTGGTCAAACTGACATACGCTTGAATTTGAAATATTAACAAGACAGCAAGTGCTCTGTGTACTATGCCCACGAAGCAGCACTGAGAATAAAACAAATACGTACAACGCAGGCTCCCTTGAGGGTAGCTGTTATTACACGGACTGCTAACCTTAAATGAAAGGTAATTTAAAAATTTTAAAGCGCATTTATCAGCACTCGCATTGATCTGGACTTCTGTCATGATTCATATGATAAATATCATTTATTTTATTTCTCGTGAAAACTGAAAATGTATTAAATTTAATCATGTGGGGGAACTTTTACACACCATCTCTAGATATGCAACGAATGCCGGGGGTCACAAAAAACGTGTTTCCGTTTTATAAAAATATTAAGAAAAGTACAACAATAAGTAGTCCAGGCGTTACACGTTTGAAATCTAGAAACATTAACTTAAAGTTTGCTGCAAATGCCGCCTCCAAAATCGATTGCATATTTACCACGATATGGAAGTCGAAAGAGCTTAAAATCAAGTCAAAGCAAAAACCAGAGGCTTCTGCATTATATCAACGTTTCGTTACGTTGAAAACATCTTCCTCCGCAGAGGTGAAAACATTTTCTCCAGTCTGGTTTCCTGGCGTCATTTTCGACTAAGAGGCCTGGGCTCCACGGAAGTGGTCAGCAAAGCGCTTCCCTGGCGTTCAGTACTTTCACGCAATATGTTCAAGTTGAGTTTATTTCAGGAAACGAGGCTGCATTCTCTCTAGTACTAGAGCTGAATTTAAAATTTAAATATGGTCTGCATTTAAAATGTTATCATTTTGTTATAATTATCAGCAGTCATGTACCAGGTACCTCTAAACGTTGGAAATTCAAGTCAACTGAAAATTTGGAATTCACTTAAAATAAACAGAAGTTTCCTCCAAAATCTGGAATTCACGTCAAAACTTAGGAACTTATGTTTTCCCGCCACTTCACCCACTGCTAAAACTGCTTGACAAAATGCTGGCAACACTTAAAGCATATGAAACGTTACTGAATAAGAAACATTTAACAAACATTTGATTCTTGTATTTTTCAACAAAAGCAACTGCAGGTTAAACAATTTCAAATAGCCCAAAATCATCATGTAACGGGTAACTGATACACTAATTTTTTCAATAGGAAACTGCTGCTGATAAGAAACTGTAGTAGCCAATCTGTAGGTCAATCCTCAGTTAAGAAACTTTTTTCTATTTGACTATGTTGACTTTGACAATGAGAGAACAAATCCATAAGTTGCCTTTGGAAGTAATAGACGGAGGCGAAATTATCTCATGATACTAAATTGAGCAGTAATAAGGGCACCAAAAATAATAATCTTACCTTAAAATAAATAGGAGCAACGTCCCCAACTTCTTTTGGAACAGGAATACATTCTATGACCATATGAAATTGACGTTTTAAATTCTTCACTATCTCCAAGAATATTAAATCTTCTTCCTAACATGTAAAGCATGATGATTTTGAAAGAACTAATTTCAACAATTGTAATTTCAACAATAAGATTACAATATCAGCGAATAAATTTTAATTAAAAATTTCCCCACCCCGTGAAGTTCAAAACCACAGCAAAGCCAAGAAAATCTTAACCTCAATCTAAAAGCAGGGCAAACGTAGTGTTTAGGATATCATTTATTCATTAATTTGTGATCACATTTCCCTGTCCAAAACTGGAAATTAAAATTGCCTTCATTCGTGAAGCTGCTAAGTCAATTTGAAGGACCACGATTTGTTTCCAGTCTACATTTCAACATTAAAACAATACACCTGATTGCTCCAATATCTGACTTGCAAGTTTGACGAGTAAATCCTTACAATCTTCCAAGTCGCCATTAAAGCTAGCATGTTATTGTAATGTCATAACATGGACTGAAAATAAATTATGTTCTTTTAAATTGATATGAGAGCTCAAGGATTAGGGCAATTTTATCTTCAAGTGTCGGACATGTAATCCTAATCGCAGATGACTGGATGATATTTCAAACCTTAAGCATGCTCATCGGACATCATATTGAGCACAATTATTTTAGATTTGCAGCCTCGTAGATTTCGAGCTACAGCCCTGCAAACAGAAATATTAAACCCAATACGGTATATTAAACCGGTCACCCGGTCACCCGATACGGTATATTAAACCCAGTATACAGTAAATAAAATTGTTATGATTAGAATAATAATTAGTAATATTATGATTAGAATAATAGCTATTTTGCAGCATCATTATTCATGTCAACCGAATTCTTCAAAGTCAGTACTAATCATTGTAAAACTTTAAAAATATTTTCCTACCTTTTCGCTAAACATCTTGACAAGAGCAGCTTTGAAAGCCTGCGGTGAATATACAAGTTTCAGTCAGACATATTAGAAACCAAATATAAAATCAAAAAACTAATAAAGGCGCTTGGGCAAGTAAGGCAGCATCCCTGTTTGACAGTTTAAAGCAAACAATTTATTTTGGATAATCTTTAAATGAGATTAAATATCAAAATACATAAAAGTTTCCACGTTGTCTCGTCAATAAAAAAAAAATCAAGCATGATGCGAATAAAGAGACAAAAAATACGATAATTTCAGGGATTTCAAAATTGGGCGAGAAATGTTTATTAATTTATTATTTATTTATTAAATAAAGCGCTGACAAGTACATCAAAAATGTTCTTTTACTGATGATCGGATACAATATTCCACATATAAAAACAGTTGTGAAACTTCATGAAATTCAATAAACATTCACTTAATAGTTACGTAACATCAGATCTCATTTTATAAAACTAAAGTTGACCAGGTTTAATTAAAATTACCACTGGCTTTAGGAATCGTAGTGTTTGGTTTCTATTTTTTGCTTCTGGTTTCCCATCACCCATGCATTTTTGTACACAATATAAATGCATGGGTGATGGGAAACCTAAAACAAAAATGGAACAAACACACCGCGATTCCTAAAGCTCGTGAAATTACCATCTCAGCTAAAGTTTAGCCAGAAGGTGATTTGTCAAAAAGTGTAATAAATTAATTTCAGAGAAATGAGTTCATGTTTGAAACCCCAAATAAATATAAATGTGCTTACAGTTACTTCTTGGGCGACATCTTCATCAAGGTAAGTGCTAGCCGTTTTATGCTGCATTGGAACTATCAAACAATGTCCTTCAGTCAATGATGACGAAACTGGCAGTGCCAGATATACCTACCAATGCATTTCAATTAAATTAAATTTTATTTGTCTATCAATACAATTACAATGATTATATAAAAATATGCATTCTACGCGACCCAAGAAAAGCATGGCTTATTTAACTTGCCCCGCAAAATAAATAAAATGAAAATACAAAATAAAAATGTAAAAGTAACAAAGGTGTACGACATAGCTAGATAACCAATCCAATATTATATAAACTCTGGTAAATAATTTGATTATAATTGGATAAACCTAGCGATATTAATCATCGCTATAAATAATGATTAATACTTTTCAATAATATGATCTTTCTATTTATTTAGAAATTTATTTAGACAATAATGTGATCTTACCCTGTTTTTGAAAACACTTGGCAGTTTTTCACTGTCATATTTTATTTGATGTATTAATTTAAGGACATTCAGGTGGTGCAAATCATTTAATTTTAGGATTTTAGAATTGGCTCTAAGACTCATTGACCCATGAAAAAATTGGGCCTCTTAAATGTCCAAGCCCCCTAAAAACTGGGAGTAATAGAAAGCCCCTAATTACACAAGTTCAGAAAATAACGACTCAACTAAATTAAGCAGGAAGATATACGTTGAAAATACCCAGCAAGGTATAGGCCCCGGACCTTCAGCAAAATTAATGCGACCCGGAAAGTTATCACCAAATTATATTTGATCCACGTGAGATACCCGATAATGCAATATTATTTACTTATATACTAACTTTCTCACCTACAGACTTACTTATTTACTTACTTACTTAATCGTGGTATCACCTTACAACTGTTAATGTTTTGATGCCAAAAAGACTGTTTAAAATAAATAAATACATCTCATTGAAAAGTTCATTGAGCAACACCAAACCGAATCATAATTTAAAACTTCTGGTCCAAAAATATCTAAAAGGTTCGTATGCATCCTCATATCTATCTGCTTTTTCTATTTCTTTGTCTATAAAAAATTAAAAGAAATTAAAGGAACTGTAATACTTACATGAGAAGCGATACTGATAATAAGATGTTTAGCCATCTCTGGATTATCAAAACAGAATCGACAATTCCGTTCTAGTGACATTGCTTTTTGATGATCTATAAAATGCAGAGAAAAGTTATTCTAGTAATTTATTATCTGTTCTCCGGAAAGAAAAAAACAAAATTTTGTAAAAAGATTTTGATTTGAATATTAAATTTGAAGTTAATGAATTAAAGAAACAAAGCTCCACATAGAGCCCTGAGTTTTGAGATAATTTAGACATCTTTATTTCCCATAAACTTTTGATATACAATGCCACCAAAATAACTCCGTGAAAATCTAATTCAATTTACAAAAATTACCAGGCAACTTGCAAACTAGTATATTCGAGACTTTTTAGGCATAAAATCATGCAAGTGTAGAGATGCCAAGTACAACAGCATATTCCTTAATCACCAGAATCAAGTTTAGTTCAGGTTGCTTTCTTTAACTGATTCAAACTGCATTTGAAAACAAGTCAACAACGCGCTCTTTGTAAGAAAACAAGGCGTTCTTTGTAAATTTAAATGCAATGGTGTAGATTGGAATTGCTTGCAGCAACGATTGCTTTTATTCAGAGATCCAAAAGATTTTCCGTTGGTAGCTAGCAAGGGTTGTGGTTCTACTGAATAACAAGAGAGGCTCTAATGTAAATAAGCCTCATCTAATATGATTGTGTTAGCTGTCTCTATTTGGCATTGATATGGAGAGGCCTGAGCATTCCTCCCCACCTGAGTCCTTTAGCACTACAATCCTGCTGGCTAGACTTTAAACAGCAGCAACACTTATTTACCAGTGCTTTTTGCTGTTTGGATATTTTAATACAATTCTGATTGGCTTCAAAAGTTGGCACTCAAAGACATCACTTTTTTCCAGCAATGAGAGTCAAGTTTGCAGTTAATTTTATTTGCAAAAAAAAATCCAACCTTATAATGATTCGATTAAAAATCATAGAACAAACGATTTAATAATATATTTCATGCCTGCAATGGCCCTGCGTTTCATTTTGTCATCTTTTACAGCACGTGATTCTTTTGTGGCAGACGAAGTTTCAAACATGTCATCAAGAGTATAGTAATCACCCATAGTATTTCCAAGCTGAAGAAAATTATATGCAAAATAAAAACCATGCATGAAAACAATGAGAAAAAACATTTGAAGGTTGTACAAATTTTACATTGGCTCAAATTTCGTGATTAGAGGTCAAAATTTAAAATATTTATGAGGATATCTTGAAGCTGAATTCGTCAAAATATATATAATCAGTACAATATCAAAAGCACATTGATAAAATTGTGAGAATTACTGAAAAAAAAAACAGAACATTTTTTGAAAAGCCTTAATTTTAGGAGATTTGACAGCTGTTAAACAATGCAGGCAACACCCGTATCTACTTTCCAAAAACAGAGGGGTAAATATTCTTGCATATAGGTTGGGAAAACATCGAGGATAAACTGACAAGGAACAATTTGTCAAATGGTGAGGAAACTTTCAAACTGAATGCCCATAAATACCAAAGCAACCAATAGACGCTAGAGACCACTCCCATTTCATTATACAGTTCTATTTTAAAAGATTACTAAAAAATAAATGTCAATATGAAATTTGTTTCTTTAGCCAGAGGAATACTTTTATACTATTTCCGTGAGTATAGATCTTGTATGTCCAAAGGAAAATGCTCAAAATCCAAAGAAAATATTTACACCTGAAACAATTTAATAGATGAATAGCCATTTCATTGACAAAACAGCTTATGAAACAAACAAAAGGTGTCCAGTGTAAAAAAAAATTATCACAAGTGTTATTTCAATTCAATTTATGTTGCATTTTACAAAGTAAGCTAATTATCAAGAATGTTCAGGCTCAAATTAAAGCTGCAAAAAACCAATTATTGAAAACTAAGGCGTATGCAATTTAACACAAGACTAATAGCAAATATTATTGGTAATTGTGTACAGATATAGATAGTTTTTTTTCAAATCAAACTTATCAAATCAAACCTTTTTCGACAACTTAGACATGACTGCTAATTGGTGGTCTTCACTTGTCGTAAGCCTTTCTTCTTCAATCTTTTAAAGAGAAGAAAATACAGCAAAAATAATGAACTGGCAAACACGAGTAAGTAATAAGCAATATAAACAATCTATACGTTTGCAAAAAACAACACAAGAAAGTTCAAGCTCAATATTATGTTATGCTGTATTTTTTCGCCCTGATTTATTTCTGTCTCAAGGTAAAGCTTATGAAATTATTATTTTGTAGGGGGTAGCATTTACAAACCAACTCAATTAAAACGATAAAGTTACGTTGAAATATTTGAAATTAATATGAAGTTCTCCCCGTATTTACCTTCTAAAAATATGACAGTTGACGTTGTTTCTCACCATGGGCCATATGGTAGTCTCGAGGTGAAAGGGTTAAATAACGTAAATGTTACAACAATAACAACAACAACAACAACAACAACAACAACAACAACAACAACAACAACAACAGATTCAACAAAGCAAGGTTTCTCTTGTAAATGCACAGACTCTATCATTCTGCTGAGTAGAATTTTGCCTACATCTATAGTAGAGGCAAATTTTGTAATAATAGTGAAATTGACACGCCAATTTCAAAGCGATTATCCACTGAAGACAAAGCGAATTCCCTTAACCTGAAAATCGAAACATAGGGCTGACCGCAGATTGCTTGTTTTGATTTTCCAGTTGAGAGAATTCGCTTTGTCTCTGATGGATAATCGCTTTGAAATTTCAATATTGTTACAACATTTGCCTCTTTTTTACATCTATCAATTGATCAGTAAAGCCCACAGTGGGCATCGCAATTTTTAGCAGGTTTTGATCAATATATCAAATAGCTTCTCTACAAGGTCTTCAAGACCTTTGAATTCTTTTGTTTTCAGTAGACCAAACATATTCAATCTAAATAGAATGGTTTTTGTTACTATAGTGACGATGGGCCTTGCGTTTATACGAGGACGGTTGGATCCATGAATAACTGTTTGGAAACGGGTCCATTCTTTTTTGGGCATGCACGTATAAACGGTTTGGAATGGATCCAAATGGATACGATAGTAAAAATAGGCTACTTATTTGCCAATGTTGCGGCCATCAGTCAGTCTCTTTACGAAAACGTTCACAACATTTCAAGTTCGCGAAAATGGGGAAAAAGATTTCGTATCCTTTCCCGTGTAAACGCGACCATACGTATGTGTATCGTATCCGAAAGGTACGGACCCAAATAGATTTTCTCTCGTGCAAACGGGGTCTAAACATACCATAGACTTCAAATCAGTGGAGTCGTCTTCTTGACAATAACGAATCCTATTTCCCTTGCTATCGTGTGTTTCAATCTGTGAAAGGAAAACAATTCTTAAACGGATAATAAATCAATCATAATTTCTGAAAATAAAATTGATGGTTATAAAATTACCATAACAAATTCGTATTTCATGCCAAAATATTTTTTAAAACTTCAATACAAAATCATTTCACCCTGAAATTTATAATGGATGCTTTATGAGGCACACTGACAAGAAAAAACGATAGAAATATAAACTTTCACAATAAACTGCAGCGAGAGAGTGGGCTCAAGCCCTGGCATCTTTGGTAACATTCTTGAATTCACTGTTATATTGTTCCTGTTATAGCATATTTTGCTTATCTTGGTCTTTTGCTAAAATGGCTTATAAATCTAGCTCTTTGGACAACGTTTGAGACGCTCCGTGGTCTTGAATCACATGTAAACAGTTACTGTCTAATATAAGGTATAGCTCAAAGCGACATATAATTGACACTGACGATAAAGCGTTTTTACATAACTAGGTGTCGCCATAAGAAGTAAAAATTTATGTCAAATAGTGATTACCCCGTAAAGCAAGTTCTGAAGATACGAAAAACAATAGCAATTATTCTTTAATTTACATGCAAAATAGAAAAAAAACAAGGGATGTTACTGATACAGGATTTATAAAATGAATATGTTAATTCGACAAACATCTTTGTTCAGATAACATACCTTTTTAACCTTCCTTCTTTTTCGTTTAGATTCCAATTCTTCTCCGCTAACCTTAACAGGATATATATTACCATGTTTGTCAGTGCGAGTCAAGATTACTTCCTCTTCATCTTCATATTTTCGAGAATGACCTGATGATAGCTTCTTGCCTGATGACTGATTTGCTTCTCTTCCAGACTCTAGTTTTCTTTTCAATTGAGAGACCAAATCCTTCAAAAACATATATATTTTCTTTTATTTCTTTTCGTCTTCGTATTTTATTGTAACTATTTATCCGTGTTCCAGTTCAAATACCTGGACGCCAGAGTCATTGCATAGGAGGAGAGGAGCAAGGAGATAAGAAACTCTTTCAGTCGGTACTTGACCACAGCAGAAATAGGGACACGGGCTAGGCTTATCCTCAGATATATGACAAATATTATTCGTTCTTAAAATACTCATTTCCAAATAATTTCTAATAACAAAAATTAAAATTGTCATTCATCATAGAACTAGAGATGGTGTGTGTTCTTATCTCCACTATGATATAGTATTTACCAACTTTTTTATCTCGGCTTTATCCCTACTTTCCTTTTTTATTTCTTTAGAGAAGAAAAAATTCAAAATTATACCAAACAAAATTTACAAATCACAGTTAAAAAAAAAACAAAAAGGTATAAAACGATTACCTGATTTCCCATTAGTTCTGCTCGAAGTATTTTCGCACTGATTTCATTGATTTCTTTTTCGCTCAAGGATTCCAAAGCAACCTCATGACCGCTGTTTTCGTCACCAGAGTCTTTTGAACTATCGGAGGAATCTGATTCACTTTCAGAAGAGGCTCGTTTTCCCTGAGAAGTAGATTCTGAATGAATTTCATTTGCATTCAGAAATCTAATGTTACCTTGCGTGTCCTCATTTCCATGACCCGGCATAGTGGTCTTCGTTTCTGAAGCTGAAACCTTATGATCTGCTTGATTTTGAAATTTTTTCTTTTCTTCGATCCTAGAAAGAAATATGAAAGAATTAGAACGTGAAACTCTTCCGTGAATCTTCTTCAACTCATCTCCCCCTGAGGACGCCACGTAACACAATATATAATACTGCAGATAAAAAAAAAAAACAGGAGGTAAATTTGCAGACATGATGCTCAAAAAAATATTTATGATGCTTCCCTTTTTAACGAAGTTATTAATTAACCTGAAAGTATCAGAAATTGACTTTAAAGAAATAAAGATGAAGCTGGAAAAGGTAAAATGTTTGTTTAGCTGTATCCCTATAGTACAGTCAAACTAAAATTATTAAGAAATAAAAATTGTTTGAAAAAGTATAAAAAATATCTGATAAATAACGTAAAACGTCAAATTTTCAAAAGGAATAAATTCGAGCAGAATTTAATATTAATTCTAGATACTTTAAAGTTTATCTTTTCAATTAAGTTGAATTGTAGTGGTACCTTCTCTGAAACATGAAATCAAGACAGGATTGGGCTGTTAATTGGAAATAAATCTGGGCGTGAAATATATCAATATATTATATATACTGATTTTCCTTGTGCTGCCAAAATTAACAAGAATAATATTAAAACATATAAAAATGAATATGAATACAATTGAAAACAAATAAATTGCATAACGTTTCGAGCACATACCGGGTGACGAAAACAATAATTATCTCCGTTTGGAGGCTGCAATTTGAAATCAGTGAGACCACAAATTTCGAATCGTGGTCAGAACGACGTCGGAAAGGCACACCTAGAGTTTGGGATATCATCCAGTCATCTGCGGTTAGATTTACTTATCCAAAACTAAAAATTAAAAATGCTGTCATTTGTGAGCTTTTAAGTCAATTTAGAGGACACATCAAGTCTACGTTTTGATATTAAAACAACCTGTTTGCTCTTATATCGACATGGAAGTTTGATAAGTGAATCTTTTTAAATTTTAAACTCCCAAATCGGCATTGTGGAAGGAAAGCAGGTGTTTTAATGTCAAAACATGAACTGGAAATAAACGTTCCTTCAAATTGACCAGAAAGCTAACGGATTACGGCAATTTTAAGTAAACGGGGTCGCAGATGCCTGGATGATATCCCAAACTTTGAGCCTGCCCTTCGAACGTCGTTTTGTGCACAATTTGGGATTTGATGTTGTAGTCTTATAGATTTCGAGCAATAGCTCTGCAAACGAATTTTTTCTTTGGTCACTCGGTACATTCTATCTTGATAATGATAGAAGTATCGGTATTCTGCTAGCAATAGTTATTTGCATACATTTTAATATTATATAACTTTTACTTGTTAATATCATCATGCTCGTATGATCTCCTTCCTCGTCTTCTCTGGTCTTCACTTGCATCATTTTTCTTCCAACCACCTCTAACATGTCTTCTGTCAGTATCTCTAAATAGAAACAAAACATGTTCCAGGAACAAAAATAGAAATAATAATAATAATAACTAATATTTTGACAGGTTGACTTGTTCAGACATAAAACTATCTGTTATCATTCAAGGACCTGTAATCCTACCTAATGACAATCGTTGAAGTAAAAATTAAGGTAAAATGTAGAATAAAATGAAAACAGTTTAATGTACAATTAAAGGATAAGAATTTATTAGAGTCAAATACGTTTTTCTTGGATATCTACAAAGACTTCGATAGTTTTAGTTTCTTTTTGAATAGCACGATATATTTTATCGCGGGTTGTTTTTTCGAGTCGGTTGAAAATGTGGGCTCCCTGGTAGGCAAGCGACGTTTTTCCAGTTTCAGTGCGCATTTTCGGTGAAACGAAACAAGAGCCATTGCCTCTAGTCATTATTTCATGCTGACATCTTTTGAAATGACCATTCAGGTCTTCGAATGGTAGATTATGCAATGATTTTAACATTTCAATAGCCACCCTTGTGTTTTCAATAGCCACCCTGTCCCATGACGTTATTTTTGCTCTTGGATTGACAATTCTGGCTGCTCTATCTTGTATATACTGTAGCTTGTTTACTGTTTCTTGGGGTAGAGAAAGCTGTAGTGGGTAGAAGTACAACAGTAGTGGCCGTATCATTGTTTTAAATATCAGTTCTGCTACATAAGGGCTGACTTTTTCGCGAATACGAGATAAAAGCTTTACTTTGGCTGACGCATTTTTGTACACATTTCCAAAATGTAGGTTCAGATGGTTATCCAAATCTACACCTAGGTACTTGTATGATTTTGTCCCGTGAATAGTTTGATTGTAGATTTTGATGTTCACTTTTGGCTGTTTGGACAACTTTTGATGTGATCCATATGACACAAGTTCAGTTTTACCTTTTTCAAGTTAATGAACAAGTTATTTTCATCAAGCCAGTCTGCGACTTTTTGTTAAGGTTATTGTACCCCTTCAGACGAAAAAAAATGGATTTTTTGTTTTCACCATATTTTGATAGTTCAGTCATTGGATATCATATCTCAATAATTTAATTCCACAATTAACATTGTTTTTCATGAAAT
>JAYJMH010049559.1:0-13812 GCA_036873815.1 Phacellophora camtschatica | reverse complement strand
TACATTCGTTATATCAGGATATTAATGTTATATTCGTTATATTATTTCAAATAATCGGTTACAATGTTTGATTTAACCGAATGTCAATTCTTATAAAGATCATCCCTGCAAGCAGAAATGAGGGAGCGTGGGTATAAATATGTTTAGGGCGTGGTTATAAAAGAATTGGGTGTGGCCTTCAAATGTTGTGCCCCCCCCCCCCCCACTATTCAATTGCTTCCTACGTCTCTGGAATGAGTTTATCGGTTTGTCATTGGTTCAAGAACACTTGTATTTTTGAGAGTATTTTGAAAGTTTCAGAAAATGGATTTGAGGCACTAACGTGAATCGTGTTACCGTTTTTTATCTATTTACCCCCACTCTCTAATAACCGCCCCCCTTCTTGCAATAACTTAATTACTTCAGGCTCATAGGCTCCTTAATCAATGTTTTACCTTTTTCAGTAGATAAAGTTTAAATATTCATGACAGTTGAGAGGGGCGAGTAACCAGGATAATTGCCCTGGGTTTCAGGTCTTTAGGGGCTCGTAAAGCTCCATAAACTATTACCAAAAAGGGTGTATCTTACATTTTCCGAGAGTGTGAAGGGCGTTTCCCAAACCCCAATGCTTTTCTCCCAAGCTCATACTGGATAATACTTATGCATCCTCTCAATTCCTAGCCAACAACGGCAACTGGGTACACCCTATTATGTATGGGCGCTGGTATGTGCCCCCGATATGGAGGGGTTTGAAGGCAGTAAATTCTCTAAACATGGATAAAATTTTCAGCAAAAAAACTTTGATGTTGGGTTACTTATTGGAAATTGTCCTTAATTTTGAGTGGTTTGGAATCAAACATGAAATTAATGTTTGGTACACACAAACATTTGAACGTTAAAGATCCGACTCTGGGATGTGCACCTTTCGGGCAAATACTATTTATTCGTTCTTAAAGTAAACATTTCAAAATAACTTTTGAGAACGAAATGTACAACTGTTATTTGTCATATATCTAAAGTTGGTTTGTGTCATGATCTTAACTATGATCGAAAACCAACCCAAAAGTAGTGTACGCTTTTAACCCAGTTCCCAGATGACTCTGGAACTCAGATAGTGCGCCAGGTGCACCACTTCTTTGGCCATTTGTGCTATGCTATACTTTTCTTGCCCTTGAAACCTTTCTCAAAAAAAAGTTCTCAATCAGTGAGCAATATGTTGAATGCTTTGAGAGTTTGTAGGCCTTTATCTCATATCATGTCCCAAAGTCCCAAAATGTATCTCAAACTGATCGATTTTGTTTTCAACTTTGAACAAGTGGTATAACCTTGATACAATGTAAGTGGTACCACCATTAGCATGAATCAACATTTTGGTCTTTTCTCTGCTAACGGGACGAAGGTCCATTTGCGGTTAGTAAAAACAAACGTTTTACATAGGAGAAAGTTGGTATCTTGCCAAAGCATTTGTAAAAATTATGGAAACTTATGCAAATTTACTTTGCTCCTCAAAAGTGGTCATTTTGCACAATAGATCAAAGTAGTTTGTACCGACACGGGGCGGCGTTTGCATTAAAATTGTTTATCTCAAGCAACAACAACAACAACAACAACAACAACAACAACAACAACAATAACAGCAATAACAACAGCAACGACAACAACAAGAAAACAATAAAAATTTGATCCAAATGGAACGGAAACGGTTCCAAATAACAGTAGTGTTTATAAGGAATCTTATCCAAAAGAATCCAAAAACGCAATCGCAATGCTAAATATTTTTACGCGCTTTTCTTTTCAATTTGGGAAGTATTGGCCTGGCAAACATTATTATTATTATTATTATTATTAATTATTTATTTCGTGTAGGCTTTACAAGCTAAAATAGCTAAAAATTACAGCTAATTAAGGCCAACTACAAAAATATTTACAATATACATGAAAATAAGTAAACTAGGTAAAGTAAAGTAGAATATGAAAAAATTGAATTCTGATACCTAACTATAAATATCATAAATTGCTGATGTATGTTTTGCAGATTCTACAGCCGCATTCTCCTTTTCATAGTTTGATTTTATCCTTGAAATTTGTTAACGTTTTTGCGTGTTTAATCTTGTTTGGTAGTGATTGCCAGCGCTTGTGAGCTACATAAGGCGTAGTATACAGACCAAAACAAGTAGTTTTTACATTAAGCGCTGATAAATTATTTTCACTTCTCAGATTATATCGTGTATTATCAGTCTTGTAAATGTTTTTCATGAAAGGAGGATTTAAATTTGCTTGAGTTTTATAGACTTCAGTCATAAGCAGCTGTAGATTCCTGTGATGGACCTACACTGAGTTGTCTTTAGCTAGCAGTGTATTCAGATCAGATTGACTATCTTTGTATGTTATTCCTAAGGCTCTTTTCTGTATTCTAGTAATTTTGTTGTTCAAGCCTCTATCATGAAACATCCATGCAAGTGGGCAGTAGTTAAAATGGGACATAATAATTCAATATTTTCTTTGATCGTGAGTATACTTGGATAAGATTCAAATTATTATTGCAGCTAGTACTGGTTCCTCAATCCCATCAGTCGATGTAAGACTCTCTGTGTTCTCCTCTATTCCGGGTAAGTCAGTAATATTTATAAAAAAATCATTAAAGATCTCAGAAATTTTTTTCTCCTCTGATAACAAACTTCCATTTTCAATAAGGTTTAGGCTGGAGCCAGTTTGGACCTTGTCAGAGAAGAAAGGTTTGACCGTTTTTCAAAATTTTCGGTTGTCCGTGAGATCTTTTGAATAGAGATTTTTATAATATTGCGATTTTGTTATACGCAGTAAGCCAACACATTTATTCCCTTGCCTTTTGTAAGCCCTTAGGTTTTCCTCACTTCTGTTTTTATTATATTTATTTTTCAGTTTTAAACGGCTCATAACGTCTTTCCTTAATTCTTTTGTCATAAATGGATTTAAAACAGAAACACCAATCTATTCATCGTTATTCGGGATTCTATTTAATTCATTTAACCATAAAACATTATTTCAAAAAGGGTTAAATTAATTGTGGCAATGTAAAATATTTCACCAGCACGTTAAAAACGGGTTAATTTTGCTAGTATTGAAGTGAGCTGATTTGGATGCATGTTGTAAGTTGTTATGAGAATTTGATAAATTACGTTATTGTAAGTTCCCATCATTTGATATGGTTACATTATTGTGATGCAGAAATATCATATGCTCCATTAAACACTTAAAAGCATATTTTTTATTTAAGCTACAAAGTTTTGAAAAAGCATAGCTCGAAATCAGGATCCGTCTTTTAGTTGAAATTACGTCATCATTCATTCACCAAAGTGGCTGCAGTTTCTAAAATTAAATTCATAACAAAATCTAATTTTTGTGATTTTCCAAAGTTATTTTGGTCCACCCAGTATTTTGTCACTCAACATCACGCTATTCTCATTTGAGTTTTTCGCCAAAAACAACACGCATTCCCCTGGGTACATTTTACGTCTGATACTGAGAAAAAAATCTAAATTGAAAACAGGTCAGTGTAAATACATATGGACTCAACAATCCTATGAAAGAATCACCAATTGAGCAACAAAGTTCAATTATGGAACGTATCTTAAATATATTTATCTTAAATAAAAATTGAATTGTCTATTAATTTCAATAATTAATTTAATTTCAAAACATGTAGCAATAACAACGCAACCAAAAGAAAGGGATGATTTAAATTAACAATGATAACCAGAAACTTGTTTCCAAGAATTCCTACAGTCAATCAAACGCAAAGAAAAAGTTCTGTTCAATCCCATTAAATTAGGAAGACACTTCGTGGTCAAGTGGATTCTTTACGAGCCACCTCCGACCTTTCTTGTCAACAAAAACTGCATCAGGGTAATGGAAAAAGAAACAGCGCGTGCCTCTTCTACGACCACATGGTTGTGTATGAGGAGGGCATTCATATTCAAACAGTTCTTTAAACATTGTTTCGTATAAACGCGTGAATCTTTGGCATTTGATCTTACCTCTCTGTTCATGCAACAATTTTTCAATATTAGCTGCGTATTTTGACGCCACATTTGCTGTGCCACTTGGCACTTGGGTAGGTACTTGATGAGTGCTTTCACCGAGTGATGAAAATTCGGTTTTATCAAATTGATGTAGAAGAGATGCTGTGCTGCTTTCTCCCGGGATTATTGTCCACCAGTGGGGTAATATAGGGTGCTGATCGATATTCACTGTGCTCCTCGGCCCTAGGATAACTGGCTGATTTGTGCTGACTGGCTTAAGTTTCCATCCTGTCTCCACTATCCCACTACTTTCACAATGTGAAGAAAATTCATTTTTATGACCAGGATTTGGAGTATTCACAAATATATTTGCTGTGTTCTTCTGCCTTTGTTCGATTGGTTGGTTGGTTCTGACTGGCGGAATTTGTCTTCCTGCCTCCCCAATTCCGCCTCCACTATGTGAAGAAAATTCACTTTTGTCAAAATGAAATGGAACGGATGAGCTGCTCACTCTCACATAGGGAAATGTTAAGCTATGATCAGGATTTGTTGTATTTTCAAATACATTTACTGTGTTCCTTGGCCCTCGGACGACTGGTTCATTGGCTTTGACTGGCATCAGTTGACTTCCTTTCTCCATTATTCCATTTTCACAATGTGCTGAAAATTCACTTTTATCGAAAGGATTTATGGTATTCATAAATATATTTGCTGTGATCCTTGGCCCTTGGACTTTTGGATGATTGCTTCTAACTGGAGCATGTCGCCTTCCTGTCTCCAATACTCTACGTTCCCTTTTATCAAAATGAAATGGAACGGATGTGCTGCTTACTTTTGCATGAGGCAATGTCAAGTTATAACCAGGATTTCTAGAATTTGCAAATATATTTGCTGTATTCCTAGGCCATTTTTCGATTGGTTGATTGGCTATGACAGACGCAAGTTGCCTTCCTGTCTCCGTCGTCCTACTTTCACCATGTAAAGAAAATTCATTTTTATCGAACTGCATTGGAATGAGTGTGTGACTCATTTGAGTTGCTACTGTCCTCGAATAGGGTAATGTCAAGTCATGCCCAAGATTTGTAGTATTCTCAAATCTGTTTGCTGTGTTCCTTGGCCCTTGGTTAACTGGTTGGTTAGTTATGACTGGTATAAATTGCCTTCCTGTCTCCACCATTCCACTTTCACTACGGGAAGAAAATTCACTATTTTCAAAAGGAAATGGAATGGATGTGTTGTTCACTCCCGCAAGGGGTAATGTCAAATTTTGACCGGAATTTCCAAATATATTTGCTGTGTTCCTTGGTTCTCGGTGAATTGGTTGATTTGTTCTGGCAGATGTAAAATGCCTTCCTGTCTCCATCGTTTTACTTTCTCCATGTAAATAAAATTCATTTTTATCAACATGGAATAAAACGGATGTGCTGCTCACTCTAGCTGTAACTGTGCTCGCGTTGGGGGACAATACTTGTTGAGCAGGATTCGAAGTAGAAGCTTTGTCATAGTTAGGCAAAGAAACAGCTTTGGAACTCATTGAGTGTATTGCTTGTGGTCTACTCTTCTTTCCTTCCTCGCCTAGAGTGTGAAACTGTGAAAGAAATGTCTCTCTAAATGTAATGAAAGTTTTTTCACCCTTCCTTACAATATCTACAATATCGCTGAAATGTGTTCGAAAGCATTTTCCCAACTTAGAACATTTTGGATTGCCACTGCATTGATATTCCTTTCTGAGTTTTTCCATATATTCTCTCTTAAAATTAGACACATCCATCTTCCCTTTGTTTTCCTTCAAAATGTTAACAAGTTCAGTGTTTGGTACAGAAGTAGACTGTGCATTGAAAATATTTTGCTGATCGTTGCTAATGTTAGGATAAGGTATACAACGAACATTCAATACAACCGCAATTCCGCGTCGTATGTGAGTGCAATCTCTAGATACAATTCCAGTAAAATGAGAACTAAGGCATCTATATGCATTAGCTTTTCCACACTTTCCTGGATCAGGACATACCAATCTTTTACCAAACAATATTTGGTATTCAGTTCTAATTTTATGACATCTAATAGTGTCACTCAAATGATCAAATAGCATTTCAAGTTCAATTCTTAACACATTTACTGGGTCTGTTTTGAATTCTTCAATAAGCTGTTTGGAATCCGAGCAAACCGATTGAATATTCTTTTCTGCTGATTTATTTGAAAAGTTTAAATCTGAAGAAAGGTGCTTCTTCACGCTTTCAAAAGTGTCAGTTTGATCAACATGAGAACCGACAACATCAATTTTATTTTCAGAACAAATTTTTAATACAGAATAAGTACCTCTTCTAAATGTGACTGAATCTATCTTAGCCAAGCATGTCTGAAGATTCATAATTCCTCTTCCACAGTTTCTAGTTGCATAATGAGGGCAGGCATATTCTACACCAAACTTTAATTTGTACACACATCTAAAAAGACCAAAATCTAATTCACCTTCAGTTTTTAATAATACTTTCACGTTTTGTATTGTTTCCAATTCATCCATTTTCCATTTGAAATATTTGCTTTTTGCTGAAGAAATAAAAAGACAAACCTCATAAAACGAATTTTGTAATAGTACATTCAAAACAAGCTTTTATTCGAACTACTGATGAAGGGTTATCCCTGATACGTTTAGTCTTTTTATTATCTTGGCATTCCATATTTATATTTGACTAGCATAATGTTCTTAATTTAATTTGTGACATCATCAAAACATGCTCTCCAGTTATGCACTGGAATACGGAAGTTTTAACTCATACAACTTTTAATCAAATTGGGATTTAGACCTAGTTTGAACAGTATCTCTTTCAAATTGTATAGATTCCTAGTTGATACATCGTCAAAATTTTTGGAAAACGAGAAGCAAAACAATTTTCAAACGATAAAACGATAAAACGATAAAACGATAAAACGATAAAACGATAAAACGATAAAACGATAAAACGATAAAACGATAAAAGTAAACGATAACATAAAAAAGAATTCTGGAAAGTTTGTAATGTGTTGTCTTTTTCACTGAATCTGACAGAATTTCAGAGGAAGGATTATTCGATTTCAGTTTTCAAAAAATAGGGGGGGGCTTATTCGAGAAGGGGGCTTATTAAAAACCCACCTTTAAGAGGGGGTTTATTTAAGAGGGAGCCTACTCGAGAGAGAAGCCTAATCGAATTATCACGGTACTCGTCTATTTTGTGGATTGATGGTTGGTATATAATATATATGCTTTTTTCAATTTATATACTTACAAACTTCTGACTGTTCACCAACAGAGTTGCATTCTGAATTGACCCACTTTCTCTTCGGATTTCTGTGCAGGAACGCTTCCGCGCATCTCTTCATCGTTGCAGCTGTCTCCTCTTCTCGCCTACTTCCCTCTCGTCTCATTGCTTCGCATAAAACTTTAGAACAACATGTTTGCCAAATGTACCCCCATGGGAATTTGGTTGTCTCTTCCTTCTCTTTATAACTTTCTTTCTTTTGTTTTGATTTTTTGCAATCAAGAAAATTACAAAGATATATATATATATATATATATATATATATAGACAAATAATCTTGTGATAAATTCTGATTTTATCTTTTTATTTTCTATTTATGTTTTCTTTTTGACTATGGTTTCATAGATTTTCCCAAAACGAAGCGAATTAACAAGAGGCAGGATAAATTAAATGTTTCTATGCGTAAAACAAACCTATGTACTTTTGGAAAATAGTGCATGGACAATCGAAATTGTATGGAGGACAGCTATTTAATTGCTCATGAATGGCTTAAAATGGTCAAATTCGAACGATGACTCATCACTGAATGATGCTTAATTTTGTTTTTTGCATTTAAAAATCAGACAAATTATAGAGAAGTTCCTTCTTCCCAGCACCATAGTCTGTGTTTTCTATTGATTATGCCAGCACTCAGCTTCTTAGATTTCTAAGAAATATAAAGTCATCTTCTTTTGATCAATAATGAATGTGTGGAATGCGGTCAATAATCGTTCGCAATTATTGACCAAAACATAAATGCAATGGTTCAACTTGAATAGAAATTGAGCAGTTTGTATAGTGGTATAATGCCTCCGTAAACGGTCCTTGATCAAACCCCCTTCAACTGGTAAAATCATTCAACAACACAAACAGCTTTTATAATATGTTTTCACCAGTAGTGTAGAGCCAAATGTTATAGAAGGGGGCCCTCACAGAGATCAACTTGAGAGAAACAATGAAACAATGAAACAATGAATAATGATATATTAAACTCTTTTTAAGGGGGGCTTCTTAAGACCTACTTTGAAAAGTAGAAAGGGACTGAGCCCTCTTCTGGCCCCTCTTCTACACTACTGGTTTTCACCCTGACCAACTATCTTTTAAGACTGAGAGCAAAATGCTTCCTACTTCGTCGTATTTCATTCTGTGCAAAACATTCCCAATTTCAAATTAAGACTTTCCCCAAGTCCATTTCTTTTTGATACGAATTGAAAATGTCTTTTTAATCCAACAACAAACGGAGGAAATTCGGAAGAAAATAATTTGGAAGAGGAAAGAGATAAAAAAACGTTTCCTTCCGTAATATGCTTCCTCCGTTTATCTCAAGTTCCAGCAGGTTCTTTTCTCGTTTGTTTATTTCAAGTTCCTTAAGCTACTTTTCTCGGAATAAGAAAGAAATAGACTTGGGGCGAGTTTCTTGACAATAACGAATTTCTCAAAACCTCATTTAAATAATGCAGCAGTGATATATTGCCCCAAATGAAAATAAATTTATTTATTTATTTTCTATGAGTTCAAGCAAACTACAAGTAATAACAATTTTTATGGTTGATCTGCATGTTCTTAAGTATTGTGCATGTTTTGTTACACAATTTAACGCTTTTATCGTTAATGATCTCAATTAATTTCAATAAATAATTCTGACAACAAAATGGCAGCGGAAATATATTGACCAAGATGGGAGGATACATGGTATTTTGTAATCAAATCGACAGATAATCGAATGCAAAGATCGATAATCGAACGCAAAAAATCGTTAATCGAACGCAATACACCTAGGTAAACAAATACCTCTGCCGCAAATTTATCGCAGTTGTATCTTATAAATTTATTCTTAATACATTTTAAAGAAAACACCATTGACAAAACTGACAGGTGGGTGACCCAAAAAACATTCCGCGACTGGTTATGACAAAGATAGTAAATCTGTCTTCCTTAACCATCTGAACAAGGGGCTCTTGTTTTTTCTATTTTCTTTCCCCAAATGCAACAATTCTTGTTTTCCCCTGCCATAAGTTGGCGTATTGTGACGGATATTACCCCCTGTTTAATTGGGTTAACCGCTGACTCCATTATACCTAGAACGCAGTGCACTATGGTAAAAATATTCCCGCCATGATTTCTATCATCGTTATCGTGTATTGAAGACCAGTTATCAAATTTCCCTTCCCATATGATACAGTTATGAATTTTTAAGTCGAATGGGAAAAATATTTGAAAAAAGTTATATTAATCGTCTAATTTTACAGCTAAACTAATGATCCCTTGAAATAAATATGTAATATCAATATCATGTGCCGGCTACAAAGCACTCATAAAAAATTTAACAAATAATTATTTTGCCCTTAAATCAAAATTATATAAAATAAAATTTCTTCTTAGGGACCGGTCATTAAATTTGGCGAGGAAGGATGGAGGAGAAATTGATTTGACATTTAAAATATTCAAGAATTTGCAGACCCCTTTCTTCTCCACCCCCTTGCTATATTTAATGACCGGTCTATAAGGTTTTATAAGTTTTGATTTTGAAATAAAACCATCAAGCAATGAAGAATCTCATATTTCACCCACTTGTGACTTGTTATTGCAAACAGCCAATCAGATCGCAGTATTTATAATTATGTGATTGAACATCCCGCAATGTGACTGGCTAACGTTGAACATGTTCAAGATGTAGATAAAACACATAATTCTCTCTCATGCTTTCCGCCCTGGCGGGTATTTTCTAATTTTCAATATTTTCAATATATTTTCAATATTGCCAACGTTTTTTGCTGACCCCCAAATATTAAGAATTGATCTTAACTTATCAACTATCAACTTTCTTTTCGTTTGAATTAACGGGCCCCAAATATTGATAAAAAAGATTTATTTAGGGAAAAATTTCCAACCCCAACCATTGACATATAATTAGGAAGTACCAGTATTAAAAGTTAAGCAGTACCCTTCCTGGGGCTTTCCGTCCATGGCTCAAACATGAAATTCTTTCATGCTTTACCGTCGATGGATCGCTAATTATTTTTCCAAGAATTTTGCTTCCTAATTTCCATGAACAATGTCAAAATCAAGAACTTTGCATTAGTAACCACAGATGTTTCATTTGTGTCATTTTCATAAAGTAGTTACTATTCTTTCAACTTTCGCACAATGATTCCAACCCTGCAGCCAGCTGCAAAGAGTCTGGGCCACTTTTGCTGAATCAAACAACTATTATTAGCAGCAGATAGAGATGGTGCATAGCAGTCAGCTAATAACATAGCAACAATAAATTAAATTAAATTAAATTCTGCCACAACTTGCCATGTGGATCGTCATCAAACTATTGCTGGTCGTGTGGCATTTCTTAGCTCAAAATATTGCAATAATCTTGGACTTGACAACATTGAAAAAATACCATTACGTTGTGATTACAAGCTTGTCTCTTTTCCTCTTGGTGGGGCGCTTTTGGTGCCCCATAAACGCCCACCGAGTTTAGATATGCTCATAACCTCCTTATCGTAGTAATCGTCATCCGGCGTTTTTAATTCACGTGACTCACAACGTTCTTGGATGCCATTTTCCACAGCAACTTTGCTGGAATATAAACCGGAATCTGGTTGCTCGAATTGGTTTTCGTCCAGCAAAGCACTGCATATCGTTTGAATTCCTCTGTAAACGAGCTTCAGCGAGTCAACAATTACAGTGTGGTTCTCTTCGTTGCATTTCGTCTGTTTCTCCGCAGCGTTGCTCGAAAGGAAGCTTGCTAATTTAGGTGCAATGTTAACTTGCATATCAGAAACAGCCATCTGCAAATCTTTGTAGTCGTAACCGAAATATCTGTTCCCGTAGCTAAATGAACGAAATCTTCTGCGTGGATGTGGGGAGTACGGTTCGGCTGTTTGCGAAAAGCACCTCCTTATCGGCTGAGGCGTAAATACGCCCAAAGATCGTTCACTTCCAGCTGCTTTTTGTGGTTGAGGTGTTGACATTCTTGAAAAATTAGGTTCGTAACGCTCTGTCATTCGCTCAAACATTGTCCCGATGCTTTCGGACACTTCACTGCACTCGTCTGAAATAGGTAGCTGTTCCGAGAGGCTATTTGGAAATTCAGCACTTGAAGAAGATTGCGATCTTAGAGCAAAAGAATCTGTTGTATTGTCCCACCAGTAACTGTCGTCTAAAATTTTAAATAATTAGGTTTCATTAATATTGGAAATAGTGAAATTTAACGTCTTATAATCCGATAAAGCCACCATTGTGGAAAGTTATCAATTTTTGTAGATATTGCATGCTTGATTCTCAAATTTGATTCTGCTAGGTTAGCTTGACGACCAATTTCTACCTTCTTAAGAACATTACTGTCAAAATTATTGTAAATTAAAAGATATATTTAAGGGTTTGACAGTAAAAATGATGATCGGAAAAACATTTGTCCAAACAAAATTGTGGCAGCCAAATCCCTTTTAAAATAAAACATTTGTATTACTATAAATGTTTACAAATGCAATCGTTGGATGAAAATTTGGTTGCAGAATCCAATTCAAGAATCGAAAATAAAATGTCTCCAAAGTTTGATAAATTTCCATTAAAGCGGTCTTATCTTCAAAAGTTGGGTTCTTCGGAATTTTTTGTCTTATCTAGAATTTATTTAAGGTAAAATTGGTCAACTGGAGCTAAAAGGGTGATTATTTTTATTGCAAAAGGGTGATTGTTTTTATTATTATAAATTTAAATGTTGTTGTTAATGGCAAAGACAAGTTTACCCGTTATAATGTAGATTCGTTATTAAAGTTTGGTTTCTGCTTATTTAAAACTTTATACTTCTGTGGTTTTATGTTGATCGATCACCTAGTAAATTTAAGATATAGCAATTTATATAATCATTTATATACAAAATACAAAGACGTATTCTAAGCTCAAACGAACAGGGCAAAATTATTATTGTCATTTTTGGAAATGCAACAAACGATATGAGCATAAGAAAAACAACTCTGTTTATGAACGGAGTGGAAAGTTGCTTAATCTAATGCAAACGTAAAAGAGCGGGAGATGTAGTGTGAGCAACATACCCACAACTTCTACAAAGCTGTGTAAGGGACAGTGCAAAATTCATTTTACAACAGGGCCAGTGCAAACCAAAAAATAAATTTAAGAAACGTGAAAGCCCATTATGAAAAGTTAAAAAAAATGCTGGTGCCCCGTATAACCAAACTTTCATCTGGTACAAAACGACTGACTAGATTTACCATTATTTTGAAACTTTTTAAAATATTGATACCATGGATATGTATATAATTCACCCTAAAGACTAGGTCCAATATTTTTGAGGAAATGTGAGGAAATTTCATGTACTCTGTAATTTCACGCACTCCGTTAAATCGACCAAAAAGGTGGGGGAAAGTCAATGCCCCGTCGAGACTGAGGCCAGAAAATATAGTTGTCCTGTCTTTGAACAGTACAAAAAAGTGCCTGCCCCGTTGCATTTTCTACTGGCCCCATTGTAAAATACGTTTTGCACTGTCCCTAAGTATAGATATGAGAACAAAAGATATGATATGAAAATAAAAACATTTCAAGTGAATACAATATCATTTTTGTCTGTCATTTCCGTTAAGCCAGAGGTGAGACCAGAGGTGAGACCTCTTTCGTTAGTAATTATCTTTTTAGATGGGCGTTACTCTTATCCCTGGTCAGTTTCAGCCACTTACTCCAGTGCTCAACACCGGTACACATTTACTGACCTCGAAAGGATAATTGGATGTAGGTTTTGTAGGCAAATGTTCCAACAATTTTATTCGAATCCACACTTTCATAGAGAGTAGGCTTTGAAGCGCAGTGTCTTCATCTCCAGGCCACGTTCTCAATACATCAAAATTTCATGTTATAAATTTTTCAAAAAAACTTACCATGCCCACTAACGCCATAACCGCAAAAATCATTAGCAACTTTTGCAGGTGTGGAAATGCCTGGAATTTTGAGCAACAACGCTTGATTGGCAGATTTATCGTTGCTTACATTTTTCATTGCTTTTTCCAGAGTACTAACATTAGTTTGCCATGATGCTTTACAGGTTGTCAGCCTTCTTTTCGAATTCAACATAACTTCAGAAGTTGCAATTACCTGAAACGCAAAAAATGCTTAAAGTTAGGGTTTACAGGTGTAAGATGGATGGGTATGCTGGGGGTAGGATTAGTAGTGCAACAAATGACATGTCGTAAAATTGTGAATGAACATTTACACAAAATCGAAATGAGTAGCTCCAATGGTTGTAGCTCAAGAACATTCGTAAATCAAGCCTTTGGTGGAAAATATAAACACTGCATGCATTATTCATCTTACACCTGTAGATCTTAGTTGTATGCATTTTCATCATACATATCTTTCTCCTGTACCTGTAGACTTTAGTTGTAAATTGACATACGGTTAAAACAAACGTTGCGACCGATTATTTGAAATAATTTAACGAATATAGCATTAATATCCTAATATAACGAATGCATATTCGAATTCAAATGACACTCTCATGATAGTTTGATACCTAGATTCTAGAATATTTATTATTTAGTACATAATGA
>JAYJMH010049548.1:0-13815 GCA_036873815.1 Phacellophora camtschatica | reverse complement strand
TTAAGGATCAAACATCTGCTCAGGCTGTGAAAAAGCAATTGCATGATCTCAGTAATAAGATCAGGAAAGAAGTTCTACCTGTTTTCACCAGCAGAAAAATCGGCGAACAAGTAAAATCTCGGGAACAAAAGCCCCCCATTGTGAACAAACAATCCGTTGTGTACTATTTTAAGTGTTATCTGTGCGATGCAGATTATGTCGGTTATACCTGCCGACACTTACACCAAAGGACTGAGGATTTGTATACTAGAAAGGACCATATCGGCAAGGAAAATAAGTAAAGGTCAATTCCGGTCTGACTGCTTCAAGACAACTCTTGATGAAAGATTAACCGTAACAGTGACACTGTAATAGTCAATGATTGCCAATTGCTTCCAAATTTGGAAGCGGTTAACTCTAATTGTATTATTAATGGTATTCTTCCATTTAATCTGGAGACTTTAATCTTTTGTTTCCCAAAATATTTCTTTCCTTTATTTCTTTGTTATTTGTTTTTTTGAGATTCTATTATCAAATAATTTTCTTTAAATTTTTTTTTTTACTATTTTAGGAGACGAGATTACTGGTTGGGATAGCATTTTTGTTAATCTTGATGCGCCATGGCCCCTTCATCTTCTCTTTACAAAAAGTGTTATCAAGAGGTGATTAAACTCTTCATAGAAAGTTTTTCGTTTTGTTCACGGCTACTTGCACGTTTTTATGTAAGAACATTGGATCATCTTATAACTACTGAAAGTTTCTGGTCTCTTCAAACACTTTGATCTTTTTGCATTTCTTGGAGCAAGAATTCTGAAGTAATTAAGTGTTATTAAAAGTTATGTTTTCTTATATTTTCTTTTTATTTACATATCCAACTGGAACAATGATAAAACAAACAATGATAGAACAGCGATATAAATAAAGCGAAGTGAGGGAGCCAGCAACTAAACGTAGTATTTTCGTCTAATGGACTTTACCATTTAGCAACCATGCAATATACATGATAATTACAGAACTGCAGTCCTCAATCTTTAATTTATAAAAACATGAAATTAAACCGTTTGATATACCTTCAACATTGCAAGAAATCACTGCCCTTACAATTACCCAGTAACTTACAATTCCCCTTATTTTCACTTTGATTTAACAGTGACAGATTCCACCTTGATGATACGTAGCCAGTTACAAATCATAATAAAGCAAGCAAATTACATACAAATTATTTGTGCCATTTAAAGAACTTTTCTACGTTAGTGACTGCTGACAGAAACACCATCTGTGAAAGAGAACAGCAAACTTGCCGTAGACCAATATTGAAAAGGGGTATATATAAGGACATAATATTTGCTGGACCAAAAATTAGTAATTTTTATTAAATTAGATATAATTAAATCTTACTCAGCTTAAAATGTCTTAACTAATTGCTTTAAAATTTCTTGGATATTCATTTCCGTCAAATAGAATTTCCAAAATTTCCAACAAACGATTGAAGCGGGGAAAGGAAACATTTGCAGAATAATTAAATAATTTCTACAAGAAAAACATGTGTTTATTTGCGGAACAAGTTTTTTGCAAGAAGTACAAACTATTTTTAATGATTTTCAACTACATTGTACATGTTTATGTTGAAAGGTGTTGTTTCCACAATTTTACCCCCCGAGCGAATCAAATACGCGAGTTAAGGTGTGATATGCGAACGAAATGCACGTTAGTAATATATTATTGTAACGGTAAGTTTTATGTAAATTCTGGATATAATTTTGTGAGCCTCCTCTCTACAATTAGCGCCCTTCTCCAGTTAGAAGCCAGGGGATGTTAAGCACCCATGACGGTATATGTGTGTCACTTACTTGGTTAGTGACGCCATTTTCAACTTCATTTTTCTGCCAAAGTCTGCTGTACTATGTTTGGCCATTTTAAGATTTCTCTCGAATGCTTATCGTTTTTTTGCCAGAGATCTAAATGAAATAGCTAAATGCAAAGTAGGTTTGAATCAAATAATAGTACACCTTTTAAAACAGATGACGACAACTTTTTAAATATTACTTCGCTTGTTTGAGTCCAATGTATATCTGCGGCACTGGTTAAGAGGACAATGAGCATTTTCTCCTGCACTGCCCTCTATACAGCATATTGCGCCAAGATCTCTTTGACCAGCTCTAAGACATTGATGGATTCAATGTTGCTGATGTAAATCCGAAAGAACTTTGTATTTTACTCTTGTTTGGTGATCAAAATTTGGGTACAGTTGCAAACAGAATCATATTAGAAGCAACCATTTCCTTCATCAAAGCCTCGCAAGGTTAAATTAATGTTGAAACATAAACAGCAGCACCCCCTCCTTATTTCTTTCTACTTATTTTTCTTGTATGGTGTAACCTTTAGTTGAAATGTAAGTGGCTTTCATGGTGAGGACTCGGTGACCTCGTGTCTTTGCTCGCCATGAATGTCACAGTTTAATGTACTTGTAGTTTGTAGCTTTAATAATTGTTGTTTTTAATTGATAAAAAAAGCAGCTTTTCTCTAAACTAACTGGAGTATATTTCTATGGACAGGTACAATATTATATTTCGATTCCTATTCGAAGTTAAGCGAGCACAGTTGGCTTTACAAGGTTTATGGGCAGTGCAGATGGTTAGGAAGAGATCTAGAGGTAACCAGATATTGGGAGCACCGATGACGTGGAGTTTACGGCGCCAGATGGCGTTCTTAATTGATAATCTACAATATTATCTCCAGGTTTGTCGAATCTTGAAAAAATTATTAGTTCTAAATCTATATTTCAGATACTATTGGGCAGCTAAATAGTTGAAAAACGTTTCTCACTTCATTAAATCATTGCTTGGAAGGTTATGTTATTCTTTTTCTTTGCTTAAAGACGCTGAATCTTTATCAGTAATTGATATTGTAAGCGTGTGTGATGCATCCAAATTGATCGAGTACATATCATTGAATTTAACCATTTTTGCATCGTAATAGTAATTGTATTTGTATTATCCACTTCCTTGTAAGCACTGAAATTATTTGGCACGACGGTCTTCTCTACAACTTGGAATGCAACTGTGTATCTGGCAATATTATCTGACTTATTCAAAATTTTTCAAGAGACCTTAAACCACGGGATTTAAGACAGAATTTGTTCAAATTTAAAGACTAAGGGGAGCAGTGCAAATATTTCACCCCTCTTTCTCTTCATTTCACGTGCGATCGCCGCGTGCCTGGTATCCTTAGCTTCGAGAACAATATGCGCTGGTGGAAACAAAGTTTGTTTGGAGAATATCTTCTTCGCATTTAAAAACAAATGTAAAGCAGACATGCACCAGGTGAGAGTTTCTGAATTTCAAATGTTTTCAAAATTTTAAATTGCTTCAACATTAGAACTTGCCGCAATAAGCCTATAAATAGGTATGAGTGTCGATACCAATAGATAAGACAACGAACATGTCGATCCAGTAGATAAGGTTTTACTACCACTGCACAAGAAAAATTTAATATTAATTTGAAAAAGCAAATGATGTTTGATTTTTTTTAGAATTAGGGCTTTTTTTGCGGAATAAATCCCTCAAAAGAAAGGGCCTCTTGCAGATAACCGAGTCCATAGCTAAAAAAAGGCCGAATCTTAGCTTTCGACCGATATACTGCACATCTTTTTTATGTGGCTTTTTCCATTTCATTTCATTTCCAATTCTTTAAGGAGGGTAACCCTTCATCAAAGGCTGGTTTTCAAGGGGCCCCTAAAATTACAATAGTAATAAATCAAAAATAAAGAAACTAAACTACGTTAATTACAATAATTTATTAATCAAAAACTTATTTTCAATCGTAATAAAAATATATTTATATGTAACCTAAAATCTATATACAGTGTTTAAAAATGCTTGTATTTTTTATATTATAGGCCTGATGCAAAAACGTATTCGGTTGCATTGTTAAAGTGTCTTAAACCTGCAAACTGTTTTGTTATCAGGTGTGTCTGTAATGAGTTATTGGGATATTATGACACCCCGACGTGATGCAGTACTGCGTTTTGTGGGATCTGGAAACCAGTCAGCTCTGACATCACTTGGGACCCAATTTCTGGTTACATGTGGATTCATACGTTCAACAAAGTTTCGCGGAAGATTTTTTCTCATTTTATTTGCTTTTTGACGATGACTTAAAGATAAAATGAACTTTTTAAAAATGCTAAAGGCTTGCTCTCTCGATCTGACAAAAGTTATGCCTAAGAAGCTGCACATGATGGCGAAACTTGTGTTTTTGCCGGCGGTGATCCAGCTGTACAGCTGTTGACCGCGTATTTATATTGTGTATTTTATTGCGTTATTTCTATGCGAAAAAACTATGTGAATTTCTACAATGTGAATTTCTATGCGAGAGTCTTTGTTTTGCCGATAAACTTCTCGTTCCTGCTGTATCTTATTTAGATTATCAAGAACGAGAACATAAACATTTCGTAAAAGACAGAATTGGCCTAAATTGGCAATGAAAACAGCTTGAAAACAGCAGTAAAAAGTAAAACATTAAATAACAGGAATTTTCTCTCCAGTGCAATGTATTATAATTTTATAACTGGTCTAGATTACTTTGGTGTAGGGGATTGGGGTAAGAGTGTCTTGAGTAAAATTATTTTAAAATTTACCGTAGCTGCCCTGCACATCTATTTGAGGCTTCAGAGAATGCACCATTAACATTTAGCATTCACTTTTCGAACAATGTTATCATATTATCAATGTTATGCTTTCTCAATGTTATACAATTAGAAATATTACAATTTTAGCCTAATCTCTTATTAAAAATAAAATGAATTCTGCTGGAATCTAATTTTTGGTTTGAACAGTTAGTCACCTGTCTTTATTTGATCAACGATGACAAAGCAAAAAAAATAAG
This sequence comes from Phacellophora camtschatica, assembly GCA_036873815.1. NCBI lineage: Eukaryota > Metazoa > Cnidaria > Scyphozoa > Semaeostomeae > Ulmaridae > Phacellophora > Phacellophora camtschatica. Next base: position 8,949 of record JAYJMH010049548.1, on the reverse strand, counting down.
ATTAAAGGAAATACATCTTTTATATAGATAAAATTTACTACCAAATTTAGAGAAAATTATTCTTTTTTTTTATATATTTAGAGAAAATTATTCTTTTCTTCAATAATGTCACATCATGAAAATAATCTTTGATGGCTCTTACATAATAGTTTTGAATTTTTTTAATTTTTGCTGTGGATTTTTTTAATTTTTGCTGTGGATTTTTAAAATTTATGTCAAATGGGACATTTGGAGACTTTGACTGTCCTACGCGTTGGCAAAAGTAATCTTCCTCTCCACCCATACAGAATTTACACATCAGTGAAGCCTTGGCAGTAAATCCAATTTTGTTTTCGTGGTTCACTTCAAATATTACTCCAGGCATCTTGCTGCTTCTTGGGCAAAGATATAATAATTGTGTGTAGACTCTGCAGGATCTTGATTCTGCAGAAAGTTGGCATTCTCTTCCTCTCCTTCAAATTCAAATGCGCCAAGCTTTCTTGAACTGGCTGAAAATTTGGCTTCTTCGCCATTCCCAACAAACAAGGCCTACCACTTCTCTCCTTGTTATTCTGCTTCTGCCTGCCTTCTTTGTGCCTCTAATAAATGGCTTCTGCGATCTTTGCTTTACTCTGCCCATTAAAAGAACTTAAGCAGCAGATCTTCAAATACAAATTGGAGAGAAGAACGGATGATATGAAACAACGCAAAAGAATAAACTTGTCAAATGTTGTGATGCGAAATTTTGTTTTTCGTGTTGCCTTGCGCCATTATACATGTCATGTGATAGAACCTGCCAATGAAAAAGCAATATTTTGCCAAGTGGCCAATCAACTGCCAGAATGACATCAACATAAATCCTTTTGTTCAAAAACTCTGAAAATAGCTTAAAACAATCGAAAAAACCCGACAACAGGTAGCTCAGACGAAAAAGCCCATTTTACCATAAAAAGCCCGAGACACAGGGCTTTCAAAAGATATTTTGTTTGACAGGTTCCTTGGTTCGCGAATACGAGCATTTGAATTTCAAAATCCCAAATACAATGCTATAAATTTACTCCAAAAATCAGCTGAGCTTCCAAAATATGACACCACCCTTCCATTTTTTGTATTTCTTGACATTTCTGATTTAAGTATCAATTCAAAACTGAGATATCTAAATTCGCGAATACGTTTCCAACAAAATGAGTTGGAAATATGATAAAAAGATATATTTGACCAAAAATGCATAAATTTGATGCGGTGGACCACCTTAAGCGTTTTCAGTTCATTTATCCTATTTTGCTAAATTTAAGTTTGACAACTAAATGCGAGGGAAATTTTTTAACGGAAATTTTTAACAAATTGAAGATAAAAAATTAGCAGCACAAATTGCTGTTGGATTTCAAATTATTTTGAGACTATTCTGCTGGAATTTTTTTTACCAAGAACTTTCCTAGAAAATTCAAGGGGGTACTCTGCTATAACTTACGATAGGGGTGCTCATATTACTTTTTGGGGTCTAAGATTTGGGGAGAATTATTTTTTTTGGGTACGTATGTGTATGTGTGTATGTATTTAACTGTAATTTCGCCACTAACATTTTACAATATAGTTAAAATCTAAATTATAGGTATAAAATATTTACAACGTTTTAAAATATCAAAAGCATTTATGTATAAAAAGATATATACAATTTTTAAAATATCACAAACCCGTAACTAGAGTGGCAGAGATAAAATCGTAAAAGTCGAGGTGACCTTAATTCCGTGATGGTCCCTTTTAGAGGTGTGTAAAATAAAAATAAATAATATTTGTTTATTGTAAGAAAAGTTTAAAGAAAGCATATGGGTAGAATAAGGTGTATATGCTGACTCCATTTTTGTTTTTTCAGTAAATTTTGCATGAAACAGTTTTTGATCTCATATTTGAAAGAGTCTGTGCTATTTTCAGTTTTAGTGTCAGAATGTAATTGATTCCATAATTAGTTACCCATGTATGATGAAAATTTTCGGCCCATGTCTTTTTTACGACTTTTTGCCTTTTGATATCTTTTGATCTGCGAGTAGTGAGGCTCTGATTTGCATGGTGGAACATATCTGACAGGTAGACTGGTGATTTTTTCGAGTGTTCTGGTTGGCATTGGTTCTCCGGATAATCTTTCATTGAGAATATATCCAAGGTAGGCAACTTGTGAATATTGTTTGATTTCAATACTTTTTGTTTTGTCTTCACCTAGATGTATACTTTTATTCTCGATGAGCCATTCGAAATTTCTGTATAAGTTTTCCTCTACTTTTTTTTATAATTTTTGTCGCTAAATATTAGACAGATATCGTCTGCGTATAAAAATAGCTCGCAATCTACAGACTTTGGCATATCATTGACATATAAGAGAAATATCAGTGGGCCAAGGATTGATCCTTTTGTAACCCCACATTACCAGGACTAGAGAACTGTTTTCTTACGGTAACAAGAATTTTTCGATTTTTGAGAAAAGCAATAAAGCAACTTCCATAAAACTTTTGGATAAAACATAAAACAATCGCTAAATCCAATATGGGTCATCTTGTCCAAAAATATTGTGTTATCCATAGTACAAAGGCCTTTTGAAGGTCTATTAAAACCATTCCTGCCATTGAGCCTTTATCAATTTTTTGATGATTTTATCACTTAGCTAGGATAAGCACGAATCTGTTGAGTGGTGTTTGCAAAAACCAGATTGGAGAGCATACATAATTTTGTTTTCAGCCAAGTATTTTTTAATTTGGTTATGTACTACCTTTTCTATGATTTTAGATCTACATCTGGGGAAGTTAGGAGCTCACCCTATAATTGATAGGCTCATTTTTTTTTATCCTTTTTTGAAAATTGGCTTCAATGTTTCTTCTTAAGAACCATCAGAAAATTTGGATAATGTGATAGAAAGAGTACTTAATTGACTTATAGGTTTTGTTAGGAAAGTTGCCCCATCCTTAAGAAACTTTCCCGCGATGAAGTCAATTCCTGTTGCTTTAGAAATGTTGATTTCTTCAAAGAAGTTTATGTACATTTTATATGGAGTTTTGAGATAGATAAAATGAATTTAGGGTTATATTGAGATCATTATAAGAGATTTTTAATGTTTTCGAGATTGAGTAATGACCTGAGAGGTTTTTCTTTACTAATTCAAAGGCTAATTTCGAGAAGAAATCTTTGAAAGTTTCAGCATTGGTTTTATCATCTTTGAAAGTTTTATTTATCATAAAGCATTGGTTTTATCATCAAAACATAGTTGGCCATTTTTATTGAGGCATATTTTGGTAAAGGTTTCTTTTCCCGAAGGTAGATCCAAAGATTTTAGGTTTTTCCATAACCCCTTTGATTTTCCTACGTTATCTTTCAAATTTCAATAAAGAAATATTTCTTTTTTCTATTTTAATATACTCCAATGTTTGTTGCCCGCTTTTTAATACTCATCAAAGTCATTGTCACTTCTAAACTTTTTAATCCGTCCAAATAACTTGTCACGATTGTTAACCTTCTGAAGCACTTCGCCATCGATCCATTTCCTCGTCGGTGAATTTTGTAATGGTGCCAAGAAAATGGGAGTATATAGAATTTATATTGTCAGAGGTAATTTAATTTGAAAAGATAATTTGTCTTAGTTTGTCGAGGAAAGTTTGCTTTGTGTATTTTTTTATAACACGAACCTTAACATGGGTGTGTTCATGTGTTATGGAATGAGTAGTTTTCCTGGTGCAGTATATCAGTTGATAGTCAGATAAACTATGACACCATGTTGTGAAATTTTCTTGGTGGTTTTCGTTAGTATGGGATCTAAAAATGTAGCTAAATTTTGAGTGATTCGAGTATCCGATGTGATTATTTGTTTTAGGCCGTGGAGGGAACAAAATTATTTGTGTTGCTGTGTCCCATTTGTGTCAAGCTTGGTCAATCTCTTGAAATCATGTAGATTCTTCATTCCTTCACTTTCTGAAAAAGATATTTTTCACTTAAAAGGCAAATTCTTTTCTCGTATGTAGCTTAACATCGACTTACAAATCGATGAACTGTTTGATTTTTACAGGTAGATGTTTTGGAGTCACAGTTCTCAGAACTGCTGGCGAAAATCAAAGAAACTCGGGACTTTGAAAGCATCCAACTGGCTCATGATGGATTTTTGGCTATGCTCTTTTCGCAATGTTTTGTCACAATGAAACCTGTAAGTTTATCATTATAAATTTTTGGAGTTTAGCTTGTGTGGATTCTTCATACCGTTTATTCATTTTTCTCTTTGTTTTTATCCTTCAGCGGATTTTTGTATTCAAATTTGAGAAGAAGTGTTGCATGAACTACTTGGCTTGAAGCTCTAGTTTGCTTGAATTCTTGATCAATTCTGATTGAGAACGTACGTTTGATTTTAGGTATTCAACACACTTGGTGAGATTTTAAAAATATGCAGGATGTTCACTGAGTTAGTCATGTTAATGGCCGATGATTGGAGTGATGCTGAGCAAGATCGAATAGGAAACTTTGGGCGGGTATGCTTTCATGCTATTTACTCTAAACTAAAATGTGGTTAACGATTTTTATTGAGTGTTGCACAGACGTAAATATTCTTATTCATCTAGTGACTTATCTGCCATCGATTGCAGAATTTGATATTATGGACTGTTTTATACCGTTAGTAAGCATTTTAAGTTTGTCATTGTCCATCAGTTTAGCTGTGCACTTCAAATTTAATATATGGTCAATGTTAAGCCAGTTTTTACTAGAAAAGTTCCTTTTCCATTTTTAAACTCCTTTTTAATTGCTGATCTCGATAAGTCGAAACTTTGCCAGCACATTTTATCATAGTATACCAGAATGTCGTGCCTAATATGAACAAGTCTTTTATTTATGAAGGCTGTGATTATTAAATATATAAATTTGTTGTTACCTATATGAACACCATTTTTTTTACATAATTTACATCACAAAAAACTGACTTTATTAATATTTATGTATACTGTGCGACACGCTTTTGCTACTTTTCATGTTTTATATTCATCATAATTAGATAATTTAATTTGTTTATCTAACCTAGGCATTCGAGTATCATTCTTCGTTGTTGTTCAAGATCCTTTCAAGCGTACGGAGCCATCAAGTGTCACCACATCTTGCTCAACTTCTTCTTCGTATTGATTTTAACAAGTTCTTTACAATTAACTTAAACCCAATGTTTTCAACTACAACTTAGGTGTATTTCTTATCTACATTTCATAAATAGATCCACCCAATTTGTTTTAACGGTGGGAAACCGAACAATTGGAATGTACATTTATCTTAAATAGTGCCTTTTAGTACCCGTTGATATTAAACATTTCAGTTTTGGTAATACGAAAAGTAATTTTGATATTTGTAATATATTTTTAAATATTAAAGAAATCATTACTTGGAGTTTTTTAATTATTTAACAATTTGCTATGTTGTCTTCTCGTAGATCATTCTTATATTTAGCATAAAATTAAGAATGTAATTTCTGAAAACTGAGATATCATAGCAATATTTTTACTCCTTTCTTGTTCTGTTGTGGATTTTTAATTGATTAATTCCAATAAATATCATTGATTTTCAATATTATCTTAACATAATTTTAATTTCCTCGCATAAATGGTTTCGAAAAAACTTGTTTAAAGTGAATATGACATGAAATTTTTAATATAAAGCCTGTTTTTATTGATAAATTTGGTTTGCTGAGACACGAACAAGATTCCAGATTTTTTTGTGAGGTTTCGTATCAAATGAATTTTATGCCCGTTTGCTTAAACATATCTGGAAGTAAAACAACGTCGTTAATTGCCTCGAACATAGAATCAATCAAAGAAGAAGAAGTTATGGGTACATATGGAGATCAGTATTCGCCTTCCCAATTCGAGCCTTTGGTCCACCCGGCAGAAAATGATCGTGAAATAGGCCGGGAAGATGAAAAACGGCTGACTGAATTTTGATGATGTTACTGATAATTCAGACGGGATTAGACCAGAACTCAGTTTCACGATAGAAAAACACCTTCAAATGAATAGTATGTTGACAGTTTCGTTATTTCGTAATCATAACAAACTTAAGCACTGCAGAGCAAGAGTTTTTCGCCTTGTTGACCAGAGTGGTTGCGTTTTTGTCAACCCTTTCTCACAGGCTGAATGACTTCTTGTGAGACCGATCCTGGGCCTGTCCTGTGCCTAATAATGCGTTTCAGATACGACTTTGTTTTACAATATAATTTTCATCATTCTAAACCTTTGAGAATTTTAGCGATCGATAATTTTGGCACCTGGTACTAAAAAGGATTTAAATGATCTTTAAAAATCATATTATTCATCATCAATGTTGTTCTTTTTTGCCATCTTTGTATGGAGCATGAAACGTACCAGCATAAATGAAATGTATTTTAGCCTTCAATAGTCTAATTGATTTACTGATGTGCTATCTATTTGCTTTTATATGCTATTTATCATTGCTCTTCCAGAAAATCAAATCATCCCTTACCTTATTATTTTCAATGAATCATGTAATATAGCTCCCCTGAATACAATTGCGCAATTCATTCCGCTTGCTAAAAATGTTATGGCTGAGCCTTGGCATGTTGTAAAAAACCGGACCCTGAGACCCCTTAAGTACTGAAGGTAAAAAAGATCCACAGCCAAGTTGCCAACGGTTTGTCAGATAGATGATTTTATTTTTCAATCGATCCAGCACACTTCCGCTCGGTGCGTCTGTTTGTTTTGAGGTTAATACTATCTACTGTCATGCTTGTTACATGATACCATTTGCTGAGCACATGGGTGGCAACACAACACAGGAGGTTCGATTTTGAAACAATATATATAGTACCGCGGTTGTATCCACAAAAATATTCATACCTGAAAGGAAAACTGAGAATTACTTCACTGTATACGGACGCAACTAGGAGTTGATTCTCAGTTGCCCTTTTGACTTTTTTTTATATGAAAATGGAGTCTGGTGATGATGTAATCGAAAAGTTGTCGGACACATTTATATATTTAGAATCGCCAACGAAGCCCTGAGCATTGGCTGGTTTCCCTATTAATTTGAAATAATTTACAATAATATCTAATTACAATTTACAACAACACTCCAGTCTGCATAATGTGTCGTCCAGACTCGCATCAATCCCATCGTCCTTGAATGAGGAATCTAGACCAAAGGAGTCTGTGATGTTCACAGAGTTGCAATTTAAGCATTCAGCAATCACGTTATCATCTGATATAACCTTGCCTTCTTTGATAAGGACGATTTTTTTCCTCATTGGGTTTCCGTTTGAAAACATTGGTTTGACTGCTTTCCAAAACTGCTAACCCTGCACAAGTTATCAACAAAATAACGTGGGTCTTCTGTAGGGCTCGTGTATATCGGTAATAACAGCCATTTCTGTTTTCTAATATTGATCTCAATGGGGATAGCCTGAACATCTCAAGACCCTCTATCTTCTTACACAAAATGTTCTCTCTTGCGTATGCCAGAACTCCTCCACTGTTCCTAGTAATGTCTAATCTAATCGGTTCTTTGAAACCATTTATTGTAAACTGACTGCTCGGAAAAGATGAATCAAGTTTTGCCTCTGCAATTATTATGACATCAAGTTTCTTATCATCTGAGAAAAATTCTCGAATTTGTTCCTTATAGAGTTGATGTTTATGTAGCCTACTATAACATTTTTTGGGTATTTTAGTCTTAGCGTATACCATGTTATTTAGCTAGCTTCTTGAAAGATCTGTTTATTTCATTAACTTTATTACTCATACCTTCATGGCCTCTTCTCATCGTATCTGTGTATCTGTTATAAGTAAAACAGAACGCTCCTTTTCTAAACTCAAAATCATCAAGTCCCACCAAAGATCTACCATGAAATTAGAGCGTACGACAGATTTGGCTATTATCTCCGTCGAAAGGCAACAACCTATTGACATTGGTTAGGATTAATATCTTTGCATCGATGAACAAATAGAAGAAAGGATTTTCGTTTGCAGTTTCAAAAGCAATTTGAACGACAAAAATTAATATGGACTGAATCATTTGGTTTATGTTTCATACATATAGGACCACCGAGAGGGGAGGGTAGCAGGTGCAAAACCCCGGGGCCCCTTGTTTAAATTGTGAGGATTAGTTATTTTAATTATTTTATTGAAAACCTATTATGGCTCCGACAGGGGCCCGATAAATTATAGAAAATATGTACGCCATATTCCTATAACAGTATTCAAACTAGATGAAATTTTTGAAAATGTATCTGTAGCTTTGAGGATCTTTCGCACAATGCCTATTACAGTAGCTTCGGCAGAACGATCTTTCAGCAAGCTAAGATTGATTAAAAGCTTTTTGCAAAGTACCATGTTCCATGAAAGGCTGAATAATTTGACTGTGTTGAGCATAGAAAACGATCTTGCGAAGAAAGTGGACTTTAGTGACGTTATGAAGGTATTTGCACTAAACAAGGCCCGTAAAGCTTTATTTTATCATTTATCGAATTTCTTTATAATGAAGTAGAAGTGAAGCTTAACTAAATGATTTAACTTTTTTGTAACGAATGACAGTAAAAAGAGTCAGGTTTATTTTATGGTAACGATTTACGATTCAACAATGGAATATTTGTCTTTCTGCTGGAACTGTTTTCTTGAACAAGGATATTTTTTAACTACTTATAGGCTAGAATTTCACAATTTAGCAGTATAAATGCTCAAATTAGAAAAAGGCATTTCCCCCAGCAGGAGCGTTTTCGGGAAGAAAAATGACCTGGCCTTTAAACAAATTCAGGCCTTCTTCCTCAAACACCCTCCTTTTCACACTCAAGGCCCATCTCCACTTAAATCGCAATTCGCATGCGATCGCAATTCGCATCCGATTTGCGAACGCCGATCCTGATACACACTTGAAACTGTTCGGACGAATTTCATTGTCAAAAATAGCCAATGAAAATAGGCTTGTTTATTTTTGAATTGAAGATGGCTA
>JAYJMH010049537.1:0-13817 GCA_036873815.1 Phacellophora camtschatica | reverse complement strand
GAATTAAACTGCGCATGCCTGAACTCGAAAAAATTCGCTTCGCGCGAAATAATTCGCCTAGTGGAAAACCGGCTTTATGGCCACTTGCTAGCTTCTGTTTTGAAATCAATTTTCTAATTTAATTGCAAATAGAATGATAAACGAGACCACAAGATTTTTTACTAAAGGAATGAAAAGGCTGCATTAAATAATACGAGAAAATACAGCAACTCTTCTCATCGTTATCTTTTTTGTCTCTTGGTTACTTTAGTTTTGTTCTTGTTTGACAATGTTATATACTGCCATCTCATAGCAGGAACTCTACGATCTTGGTGCCTAATTCCACTATGATATGCACCATATGTAGATGTAAGCTAAATTTTGACTTTTTAGTACATGATGTGTAGAAAAAGGATGATGCCACTTGTAAAAACATAGCAACTCTGCTGCCCGTGCACAAAACTATAACAGGTTTTCATGACCACAGTATTTGATGAGTATAGTATAAAAGTATAAATGACCATAGCACCGGGTGGACAAGAAAGTTGTTTCCTCGTTTGCAGAGCCATATTGCAAACTTTGCGAGTTATTAAACAATAGTAGGTGCATAAAAAGGCGGCCGAAAGGCAAACTTAGATTTTAAAATATCATGCAAACCTCTACGACAGCGTTAATGGCATCGAAATGAAAACTGCCTCATTCTTTTAGTTTCATCGTTGATGCGAGAAGATCGCCATTAATTCCAGTCCGTAAACTGTTCAGCCTCAACTGAGGCCAAAATGACCTGCCCACTGCCAGCGCGAAAAGTCATCTGGGACTTGTGAGTTGATATTTATTCAAAAAAAGTTTCAGAACTCCCATGTGGATTTTAATAATTATGAATTCACAATTCCCAAGTGATTTTTTGCGCGAACACTGCCAGGTAGAACAGTTTGCGGACTGGAATTAACGGCGATCTTCTCGAGTCAAAGGTAAAATTGAAAGAATGAGGCAGTTTCCATTTCGAAATTTCGATGCCTTAACGCTGTCGTATACGTTTGTATGATATTTTAAAATCTAAGTTTGCCTTTTGGTCGTCTTTTTATGTACCTACTATTGTTCACTAACTCGCACAGTTTGCAATATCCCTGCAAACGAGAAAACAGCTTTCTGGTCCACCCGGTATAAAAATGAAATATTGTTCTGCACACTGTGACTACTTTATAAGCTTTGAAGAATCTTTGTACCGGGTGTCCCAAAAAAACCTTACACGGGTTTTGCAAACATTATGCAAAAACATGAATATGAAACTTTTCGTAAACACATCTATTATACAGCCTGATAGCATACGAGTAATTTGTGACCTCGATTATTAAAAACGCAAATGTAGCGGCGATGATATATCCATTTCTGTTCTAAAGTTCTTTGCAGCGCGAAAACAACAAGTTTTGCAATTGAGGCATTTTAGGCTTTACAATAAAAGTGTCATGAGTTTCGAGTTGGTCAATTTCGCTGCATTCAAATCTACAATTCAATATGGGAAAAAGGTAAACAAAGCAAAATTTCTAGAATTCTTGTTTTTCTATAGAACTACAATTTTCAGCAAGAATTGTTCCCGTTCACTCAATAAGACATAAAAGAATAAAGGAATCAAAGATACATCTTTTCTCTTAAAATTAGGAATTTAAAATTTGCTTTGTTTGAAAGGAAGAAAAGCGACCAACTTGAAATTGATGACACTTTTTCATCTAGGAGTCTGAAACGCTTCAATAGAAAAACACGTTTTCACTGAAAAAGACGATATCACAGCTGTTACATTTGCGTTTTTGATAATCGAGGTCACAAATTACTCGTATGTTATCAGGCTCTTTAATAGATGTGTTTACGAAAAATTTCCTATCCACTTTTTGCATAATATTTGCAAAACCAATGTAAGGGTTTTTTGGGACACCCGGTATTTATCAGCAAAACGTGTTTTATTTCTCAATTTTATTATATTGGGTGTTAAGTCTAGAAATGGCTTTCCACTGTATCTTTTTTGTTGTATCGTTGAATATAACATGACTTTGAAGTTTTTATTGGAATTTATAAAAATAGCATTGTATTTGTAGATTTTATTCAAAAGAATTTGCAAGATGAATTGGTGCAACAGGCTCTGGCTAAAGTAAGTTTCATTCCTTTTTTGGAAATGAGACCATTTTAATTTAAAAATAAAGGGAGCAAAAATGATCTCTATTTTCCTATATGCAGCCTTCTACCGATTGTCCCAAAAAACCATACTGTGGTTTTGCAATTTTATTGCGAGAATGTGAATGCAAAGCTCCATGTGATTATCGGCAATATAAAACATGATAGCTAGTGAACAAATCTCATTTAGGGAAAATGCAAGTGTATGAACGGAGATATTGTCGATAGTTTAAAAAAGTTAAAACAGAGCAGTTCGTCACTGAAGAGTTTTTAGGCCTTGCATTCTTTCAGAACTAAACCTTTTCAATTCTTGTGTAATCGGGCAAATAAAACCCTAACCTTATGTCTGATCACTGCTTCCTCCGAAAGCATTGACTGTGAGTTGTATCTATCAAAAGTGAAGATGTTCCTTCAGATCTTGTAGTGTACAAAATTAAAAAAAACTTGAATTCTTGCATTTCAGACAAACGGAACAAATATTTCCGCTGCTAAATCTGAATTCGCACTCAACGAGGTCCGAAATGTTTTGTTAGTTTATTTGGCTATCTATTGCTAGTTGTCATAATAAGTTTTGTATTCTCACATTTGCAGTAAAGTTGCAAAAACAATGTAAGGTTTTTTAGGGACATCCTGTAGTAACAGATTATTTTATAATATTTGAAATTTGGTTGTCTCCCCGTATTTCTAATTTTATTAAGAAAGGATAAGCAAACAAATAGAACTGTATTTTATATTTGAGTGGGGGGAAAAAGGAGATTGTGTACAGTTGTTAACAGTTATATTGTGAAGAAAATTGTTCTTTTTTGGAGAATTAACTCACAAATGACTTTTGGCAAACATCGTAACTTTTGAATGTAGTTTATTTGCTAGTCTACTGTAAGAAAGATTCACCTTTTGAAATTTTTTCTAGGGCACCGATTTGCGGCAGTATTCCAAGGAAATTGAAAATGAATTAAGATCAGTAGAGAGGCTATCCATTCAAGATTGTATCTTTTTAGTACATTTAATTATTTATATATTATCTCTAATCTATTTTTAAATGAGCTTTAAATGTTTTTAATTGTGCTGAAGTAAGATGTTGTAGGATGAGGAATCAAACATTCAAAAGCAAAATCGACCTTTTATGATATAACCATTATTTTTAGAAAAATTAAAATTTGTTAAAGTAGTGACACTATTGGTCAAAATGTGTGAGCCATAATCTCATGAAAGTGACTAGGTAGCAGGGAAAAATTATTGACAACAACAGTGGACAGATTTAAATTTTGAGTGACTTTTCATATCAAGGGTTTTTTCTTCTTTGATGATCCAAACATAACATCAATGATATTTAAATTGAAGAGCATGAAAATATAGTCTGGCTAATACTTGACCATGAAGCAGCAGGTGATTTTGTTGCCCAGATTAAATTCTTGACCATATTTCTTTTACTGAAATAACTATCGTATTTTGAGTGAAATATCGATTGAAATATTAAGCATTTTAATCAATTTTGAAAGTCCTTCTAATCTATAAATTTTAAAAACTAAACATCTTTATAAAATTGGTACATTCAAAATATGATATGTTGGAATGTCTATTTAATGAAAAACAATTTATATTTTGGATAGAATAACGATTGGAATAAACATTTTTACAAGTTTCTAATAATGTTTCTGAATTTGAATGATGATGGAGTTTGTACGTTACGCTGAAGACATATTTAAGATTTTATTTTGTATGCATCATACACAGCAATTGTTTGATCCAAAAGTTTAATGTGGTTTCTACATCTTCAGTCATTAGTTCTTAATATCAATGAAGATATTCGAGAAAGTAAGAGCATCGCCAGTTTACATAAACAGATAAAAAACTGAGATGGAATTCTTGAGGTTTGTGTGGAAGTTTTATTGTGTATTATTTGCTAAGTAAGTAAGTAAGTAAGTAAGCAAGTAAGTAATTAAGCAAGTAAATAAGTAAGTAAGTAAGTAAGTAAGTAAAATTATGCTGCTAATTTAAAGTTTACAATCTAAATTAAACGATAAAATGTAATGCATGCATGTTAAGAAAAAATCAATTGCTAAAATACGATGCTACATTAGCTATTTAATTATGAATATTAATGATGATTATAATTAAATGTTACAAAAATAATATTCTTATTCGAAACATTAGTTATTGATGCAAAAATACTGTTTTGCAACCTATTCACCAATTGAATTTTGCGTAAAGTATCTAAACATTTATCAACTTAATGATGCAATTTTCATCAAATAGTACAGACACGTGTGGCATGAGGATTTTACAAATTAAATAAATGTCACCAGTTGTCCCAAAAAGGCTACACGTTTGCAAAGAGACTTCTGTTTTTGATTGCACTTAACAAAAAAGACTTCCAGGAGAGTTTGGCAATATCTACCGAATAATCACATAGTTATGCCTAATGATAGGATTTCCTCAAAACCAGAGGTTACTATTTGCAATGTAAGAATGAAAAAAAGTACCAAAGTAGCTTACCAAAGTAGCTTACAGTTTGACAAATTTTGACCAATAAATAGCAACACACAACGATAAATTCAAATTTAGTCGATAGTAAGTGGCAATGGCACTTATAAAACAGGGGGATAAGATTCTCTGAATTGATGAATGATGTCTGACTTAGTGAAGGGAAGTCATGATTTCAAAGCAGTTATGTTGAATATTTTGATCATTGAGTGTGTCAAACTCAACTTTCCTTTATGGTCATTATTGAGACCTTTGGTTTTGGTTTAAACACAAAAATTTCATTTAGTGTAACTCAACGATTATTGAGTCAATTTTACCAAGTATGGTATTCTTTTGTAACACTCAGGTAGGAAAACAAAAGTATTTAAAAAAATCTCCTCCTCAGCAACTTTGCAAACGTGTGGCCTTGTTCTTAAACGTGTATTCTTAAACGTATGGCATATAGACAGTTTGCGGTAGATCATCGCAAATTCTAGCATTTTATTATATTTGTTTTGTATTTTTTAGACAATGGAGACAATGTTGAGCAGTTTTCAGGTTTGTAAGTGCAGAAATAAAGTTGGAATAAAAAAACCTAATCGATCAGGAACGGCGGATTTAAAGAGCAGATTTTCAAGAATAAATATGAGTATTTTCTCTTGGCACGATTAAAGACACGTTTATTTTATTGGCACGTTTATTTTCTTAACCAGTATTTCCTTAACCCTTTCATTCCAGGTTTTATTTGAAATTAACTTGCAAATCATTTATGTATAATTTGCATCATGAAGCAGCATATGAAAACCAACTCAATTTAAATATAGTCTATAGACTACGATTTAAACATTGAATTCACAGTAAAATATCTGAAATTAATATCAAGTTCTGTTCGCATTTCCCTCCTGAAAATATTATATTTTACGTTGTTTGTCAATGGAGCATATAACCCTTCCTGGAGTGAAAGGGCTAAATTAAGAAACGTTTACCAACTTTGATCACTCGCTGCTTTTAATTTTGTGTATTTTTAAAAACTAACCTAGTGATTGAGTTCCTATTTTTGTTGAACTGACGATAACTAATAACTAGCGAATCTTTAATTTTATGCTTACGTGAATACCATGTGTTTATTTTGTTTCCTTTTTTTTACTGTTACATTTTTTGACAACCCATATGTATTAGCAATTTGCCTTTGGCAGCAATACTGTATATTGTTTTCTTATGTTTTTGCACAATAAATGTTTTATAACTAGATATATTGTCAGGCTTTTGGAAATTTTGCTTTAAGAGTGTGTCAAACTCGATCTCTTTTACTCTCAATGATCATGTGTCTGAGGCGTTTTGCATGTTTCTGAGACGAAACGTGTTGTATTCACAGTACATACATTCGTGTTTATTTTTAGACTGACCTTCAAAGTATCAGCTCTGAAATTCAAACTTTGCAAGAACAATCTCTCAACATGAATGTCAAGTTAAAGAATAGACAGGTATATTTTTAATCTTTTAAACAAAGCCTACTGTGGATTTCTATTATTGGATGTTCAATAAATTCAAGGTGAAGTTTACTGTCACTTGTTTTTCAAGGTCTTGTGTGATTCATTCCAAATTGCAATTAGCTGCTTTCATGGACGTTTTTCCTAATAACAACGAGATCCGCTGTTAGCCTCGATTTTTTCTAATCTCTAGACTGATTTTAAAAAACTTGCTACCATTTTCAAAAATACCTTAACGTGTTGAACACCTTCATATTTTTTTTGTAATTAACATAGCAATTTATGAGCCTGGCGTTTCTTTTAAAATTTGTTCTTATAAAAAGGCGTGTATTTGAGGAGGCCAATAATTGTGTGTTCTTAATTGTGGTTTTGTACACAGACAGTTGGCGTAAAATTACCTTAATGAAGCAGATTTTATTTGTTGAATGGAAAGTAGATTACCACAAAGAGATTTTGTTCTACAATACAATATTTCAGAGTAATAAACACTACATTTTATTTTATGAAGGTTTCAGAAAAATCAATTATGTTTTAGGCAATTCGAGGCGAACTCAGTCAATACATCGACGAGATGTATGTTACTAAAGCCTTGATTACGTAAGTTTTAACGATCTTTTGTTATCACATAGCTTATTGGAGATATGAATTTTGTCTGGAGAATTTTCTCCGGCTGCGGCTGACCAACTTACATACATAGGCCGATCTAGGAAAAAAAGGAGGGGGGGGGGATAAATTTTCATGACATTTAGCATAGCTACAGATACACAATTACCACAATTATGGTGGCGGGGGTATTTTTACTTTAATGCACTGCGTTTTATAATAGAATCAGACAAGGAGTGTGTTGGAATTATCCTACCTTGCTCAATTGGCAGTTAGTCTCAGCTGCTAATCCTTTTTAAATTTAAACACAACAAAATACCCCTACCGCTATCTTTATTGTAATTGCCTATCTTTGATATTGCTGATTGATAATGGATTTTTTCATGTCACTAACATAACTTTTTTTGACAATCTTTGCAGTTCCATATGCGATTTGCCAGTTACGGAACAAGAATTTATTGAAAACTTGCATGAGCTGAGTCATAAGATAAAAGTATTTAAAGAACAAAGTTATAAAGGAGCAATGGCTTGCAATGATGTCAAAGATGCACTTGATAAACTAAAAACTAACGTGAGCCTTAGAAAGATTTATTTACTTAAAAATAGTCACATAAAATACCCCAGAAAAAAGATTTGAATTTGGTTGACTTGATTTATCCTCACATGACTCTATATTAATCTGATTGATTTGACTTTATATTTCTTTGCTTTGCTTTGCTTTTATTGTAAGCATGTATTTTGTAGGCGGTAGCTAAGTTACGAGAGTTCATATTACATCGTATATATCAATGCCGGAAGCCTCTTTCGAACTATCATGTGCCGCAGAATGCTTTACTGAAAAATAGGTAAGGATGATTTCTAATTTTTTTATAGGAAATACTTTTGACATTACTAGTTCATTGTTTTTCAGTTTAGATTACATTGAAAAATAGATCCAGTTAATACTTTCGAAAGCAGAAATTTTTATTTATTTTTTTATAAAGTGCTTAATTTTAAAGAACTAAGTAAATCAGCGGAGTTAAGAGTGACGAACACCAGGAGACCGGACAATCTAAAAGTATATCTATTATTCCAATCAAATTTGACAAGCTGAAGCGTATTTGTTTAAAACAATATTTCCAGGTCCGGTCTGCTCCGCTGTGTAATGCAACTTACAGTACAGTTATGACGCAATTTGGATTTAACACCAGATAAGTTTTTTATGATTGGAATTTACCGTTTTTTGATTTTGGGTTTCAAACGTTTTTGGAATTTTAAAACTTTTTGTTCTGATAATTTTCTACTTTGTTTGTTTCTTATTTTACGTAACATTTGCCCCTCTTCTTTAAAGTACATGTAATATTTATAGATAAAAGCAAATAAAATCTGAAATGTCTACTAAGTATTAATCCAATACCCACACAAATTAACATTCTTGCCAACGTCTTTTTAATTACATAAATTATATATATATATTTTTTCGTATTTACTGTTTAGCTCCAAACAAAGAAGCCCGTTCCTTGTCTAACACGGCTTCGAAAAATACGGTTTTTGTGGACCGATCAAGAACCAATCAAATTGCCCCCTTGCCGGTCCGAGGAACCATAGTGATTAATAGTTAATGTCCAATGAAGTTTATATTTATTTGTTCGCATGTGTATAAATAGGTAAAATGATGATGTTAATGTTGTGTAAAGAAACTTACTAAATTGTATCCTGAAATATTTGCATGCTTTGTACAAATAATGCTTTTTACATACATCTTGTGAAATTTAAATAATCTAAATCTAAATCTAAATGTTGTGAACAATCTGAAGCTTGTGAATTCTAATCTGATGAATCTGGAAGATCTGAATTTAGTGAATCTGAATCTAGTGGATCCGAATCTGGTGAATCAGAATCTGATGAATATGAATCTGATGAATATGGATCTGGATAATCTGAATCTAGTGAATCCGAATCTAGTGAATCTGAACCTGATCAATCGGAATCTGGTGAATGTGAATAGCTATTTAGTTGTAAGATATTTTTAATTTTCTCAGGTATTTTTACGAATTCCTGTTGGCGCATCATCGGCAAGTTGCAAAAGAAATTAGAGATGAATACGTTGACACCATGAGCAAAATTTATTTCTCATATTTCAGAGAATACATCAGCAAGCTGATGAAATTGCAGGTAATTTAAAATGTTTTTGTCTTTTCGGCCCCTTCCCCCGGAAGAGCTATATCCTTCATTGGTAAACAATGGATAACGTCATAATTTAGGGTGGTGAATGCAGAAAAAACTTTACAGACAGTATGTAAATGATTCGTCAATTGTATTTATTTTCATTTTTAGTTTGAGGAGCTGGCAGAAAAGGATGACCTTATGGGTTTGGAAGATAATTCAAAAAGAGGTACAACCCTTTGAATTTAAATTTAACTTATGTTGTTTTCCAACGTTACAGTATACAGTGTAACACTGGAAATTCAGGGAAAATTGGATGGAACTAATGTTTTCTACTAAGCCTATAATAACTGTTTCCAAGGTTAAAACAAGAAAATATTAACCCAAAGCCGTCAGTAAAAAACCGAGCTTCCCAGATTCTAGCATGAAGCCAGTGCAAACGAAACCACTTGATGCTGTAGTGCTCGAATCCGAGTTCCACGAGTTTCCCATAGCCGACCTTAGGGTAATAACTGAAGATGAAAATTTGATTTACCAGATGACGATGCAAATTGGATTTCGCACTTTCCAACGCTGACATTTCCCAACAGGGGGCTTGAAGCCAGGGGGGTCCGGGGCACGTACATTGACTTCGCACTTTCCAACGCAAACGCAACAAAGCAAATTAAAATAAGCGAAATAGCTATTTTTTCTCTTTTTTCACATTTTGGTTTCATTGATATGACATTAGAAGACATGAAATAAATTATACTAATCAACCGGCAGAGATATTTTGTGATGCAAATGTCAGGTACGTTTGTTATATGACATGGTGGCAAAGGCATTGCTAGATCATATGCACCATATGATAAATAAAAGTTGTAGACTTTCTTGCGATTTTTCTTGCGTATTTTTCATAATGCTGCCGAAAATGATTCTTAGAAACAGCTAAATTTTGTACAGTCTTCTAAGACAATACGGTCTTCATTTCAGCTTTTCAGGCAAATGTTTTTTATGATTTTTATATGAAATGAAAATCCTTTGATAATAACATTTGCGCTTACGATAGTGTGTTTAGAAAATGCTAAAGAATTCACCAGTCTTTTAAAAGCTATCTTGTCCTCTTCTGTGCAGCAAAATCATTCTTATATGTAACCTTGTATTTATTCTAAATACCTTAAATTTTTTGGTCAAATGATTTATATTCAAGGTATAAATGATCAAACGTTCCACATTTTTTACTTCCCAGGCAGCGTTATTGTATTTTTTGTTTCTGATTGTGTTCGATAGGTTTCTTTTCTGGAAAGCAAGCACTCAGGAATCGATCAACTATATTTAGCTTGGGGAACCGTGGCAATGTCTTAGCTGGTGAACTGGAACAACCTATTATAGTTCCTCATGCTGCTCAAAAATCAGAGAAACGAGTAAGTAGAATTATTGGAATTGCAAGGCAGCCCCCCCCCCATCCTAAAATATTTTTTTGATTTTACATATACCGTAAATTGGAATTTTTAATGATCAGAAATTTGTTTTGAAACAGTGAGCCAGACCTTAAATTTTAAATTTGTTGCTACAAGTAGAGAACTTTACTTGAATGTAAACTCAGTGAGAAATATTGCATTACAATACCACTTTGATACTCCGTATCTTTTTTGCAGTATTCATTTGAAGCGCTATTCAGAAGCCAGCATTTTGCATTGCTGGATAATTGCTGTCGTGAATACTTGTTTCTTTGTGATTTTTTCTTGGTGAACGGAAACAATGCAAAGGATTTATTCATTGCTGTCATGGGAAAAGTAGTTACTCTTTTTGGGGTAAGTAAGTTTGTTTGTTTATAGGGTGAGTAGACAACAAAAACAGATAAGACAGGCATTATGGCTTCAATCGGCCACTTCATACTTTTTGTTATGGGCAATTTCTTCAAATATTGGCGAAAATGTTTTTAGTAATATCGCATTTCATCTTTCAGAATAATTTCTGAAATTACCTACCTATGCGCTAATTGGGTGGGTGCTAAATGGAGAGTGTGAGTGCTTATATACAAATTAGATATATATACAAAATATACAAAATATACAAAAAGGAGGGTGTCAATTAGATAGGGTGGCTATTAGAGAGGGGCGGCCATTAGAGAGTGGGCGGTAAACAGAGAAAATACGGTAGTTGAAAACTTTCAAAGGAAGATTATCCAAATTTTTGTTTTACAGACACAGCTTTACAGATTTAAGAAAAGTTGAGATCGATATGTAAATTGTGTAAAAAATATTCATTTCTATTATTTCTGTACTACACGATAAGAACTTAAAACAAAATTTCAAAAACAGGAAAACCTTAAGAATTTTAAAAATTAAAAAAAAGTCTACGATTGCCCCCCCCCCCCCTTTCAAGGAATGCTGATTACAAACTGATGTAGAGCAAAGCTGGAAACGACGCAAAAAAGTCATTCTCTTGTTGTACATATGCCAAATTTTTAAAATTATTGAACAATATATCTGGATTGACTAATTTTAGTGAATACTATTGATTAATTGGGTATGAAAATTTACCAAAATTTAACCATAAGATTAACAATTTAATCAAATCAAATTTAATCTTTTATGTTGCGAAAGCAGAAAGAAGCATAATGTTTATGAAATTAATCGTTTCTATGAATTGAAATGGTGTTGACAGTTAAACAGTTAAAGGAACTACATTTTGGGCATGTCTATATGAGCCCGGGCTGGCTTTATCTCCAATAGGTGGGGGTGTTTTTCGTCCCACGTTTACAAAGAAAAATTAGCTGGAGAGCTTGGTTTTGAAACCATATTTACGTAATATAAAGTCACGTAATGGAAAATTTTTACAACACGCATGCGTGGGAGTTTGAATCTCAAAGCCAGCCCAGGACAAAGCGTTGATATCAGAAAAATGTGAAAATTAGCTGGAGCTGGAGTGTTTATATCAGAACTCTCTCAAAAGATTTTTCACAAACTACATAATGTTTTTGGCGGACAGGAAGTGCAAATAGTTTTAGACTTGATTAATTACCACTTAAATTATTGTTTAATTCATGCGATTAGCAAAACTCGTTAGTTTGCAACATTGCAAGAATTTTCAATTAGACCGGTGCTACCGTACAGACTTTTGTTTTTGTGATTCAGGCCAACTAGATCTGAAAGAGATTTTTGCGCTGATTTTTGTCAATGGAATAATAATAAAGCGAGAAATAGCAAGACAAACTTTATTTTATTATTTCGTTTTTTGAGGACAGTTTTGCATTGATATATATATTTTATGAACACGAATGTGTTCAGCATGCTTTATGCTTCCACGAACAATTTAATAGCCCACACGACGATAGTTAATTTGCATGTACTAAAACTGTAATTTTTTTCCATTGTTGCCGTGGCTTATTTCTAATTAGAAAATGCCAAGATGCTATTTGGTTTTTTTTATACATTTTGACGTACAATCTGTTTTTTTATTATTTACTTGAGCATTCGTAGTTTTATTGTTTTATTATTTTATTTTATTATTTTACTTTATTTTATTTTATTTTGTTTTGTTTTATTTTATTGTTTACATTAGCATTTTTTATTATAAAGTCCGTACGCATTAATTTGGCTATTTTTACCCCCACTCCCCCTTTATACGAAAAAAAACAATAGAAAAGCTGACAATAACAATAGATGTACGCTTTTGTGCCCCCCCCCCTCTCCAATTCAATGTCCTCCTCCTGCTCTGTTTCCACACGAAAACTGATGAATTTTGTTTTGTTTTCCATCTTACGTTTATATTGATAAAAATGGATTAATTTTTTTACGCTCATAAAAACGGATTAACTTACATCGTGTTCAGTGAAAACGCCAGCACCAATTATTATTAATACGTTAACATCGGAAAATTCTGGAATGAAAAAGTGCGGACAAAAAAAATTAGCAAGCAAATCTTCCAAACGAAAAGGGTTCTATTTGCCTACTTTTTTTACAATTTTATCTTTTGAGGGCCACTACTGGACGATTCTAGCAAAGAATATTAACTAAATGACTTGTGTGCGTTTTCTGAGAATACTAATGTGAACAGCACAACGTTTTCGGTTGTTTTGAATCGTATGTAAAAGCGGAGCAGCGTGAACAAGGCAGCACAATCAACGTAGACCTATTGAAATAGAAACGAAATAATTTCTTAGAGATCTTATTTTTGCCCAGTTTGAAGAAGTTGTTAAATTTTGGTTTTTTATGACATGTTCTTGCCGTTACGTCGTTGAGTTTTTGTTTTGCTGTACTTTCAGAAACACATGGAAAACTATGTGACTACCTGCTACGACTCAATTGCCATCTTTTTGTGCATTCACATCATTCACAGATACAAAATCATCATGTTAAAAAGAGAGGTTCCTGCGTTGGAAAAGTAAGAATACCTTTATCATATTTAGATTATTCTATCAACATCACTAATACATTTTATGACGTAATATCTTTGTGACACAAACTTTGCCTAAATTTTCTTCTCACCATGTGTTCGGACATTTAGCAATCGATAACTGCAAATGATGCTCCAATACAGCAATTTTTAGTGTTAAAAGCATGCCCTAACTAAGGTGGATACATTATCTATAACAAATCTTCTTCGATTTTTAAGAGAACAATTCCGGTGTCTTGGGTATGGTAAATCTTTTTCTTTGTCTGAAAAACCTTCCTTACTGTCAATTACAGAATGGCAGTAATAGTTTTCTTCTTGTTAGCTTTTTCTGATTTTGCTGAACCATATTTTTGGAGGAATTATTCCATTTTGAAATTATTCCATGTTGTTTTTGTTGAATGTTTCAGTTTTTTATTTGGTTTGGAATGTTGAAACAGTATGATCGAGAATGCTTTTCCTAAAAAATATTTTTGGGGGGTACAACTTCAAAATTTGCCGACAAAAAGGGCGTGGCTACTAAAAACAAATCTCACTTCCACGTGACCAAATTTTCAACCTGCCCTAACATAATGCCAGTCGGACATGTAGTAT
>JAYJMH010049536.1:0-36904 GCA_036873815.1 Phacellophora camtschatica | reverse complement strand
GTTCCCAGGCACTTTTTGCTGCTGTCAGGTATCAGCAGGCACATTTTGTGCAAAATAGCTTTTCCTGTAGTCAGACATTCTGTGTCTGCACCAAAGAAATTTAAAGCAAAGACACGAGTACGTACATCGCCAAAGAAAACAATTAGTTGAGTAAGACTAAATACAGGATACTTCAATTGTATTTTTGGCAACATTGTCTGAACTTTCTGCTTTGTTGATTGTTAAAGTTGTTAAAAAGCGAGAGAAAGAGGCGAGAAAATAACATACGGGCACGTTAATGATGAATCGCGAAAATGAAAGTAAAAAGTAAAATTTAATCGAAAATTGATGATAAGTAAGATTCTAAAAGGACGCTGCGAAGGAGCGTGCTCAATTCTTCCATGCCAAACGTACTTAACATAAGTAGTTTCCGAGATTCCAAAAAATTTATACCAAAATCTCAGCCTCGCCTTTCTTATACAGTTGTTATTAAACCACTATAATTTTGATTAAAAGAATTTATGTAAAAATGTAAAAATGGTTGCCAAATTAAAATTGGTTTCTAGAATCCGATGGAAACCAAAAATTAAACATCTAAAATGTTTGATAAATTTATATAATAAATGGTGGCCTTGTCATAAAAAGGTGGAATCGTGATAGCAAAACAAAACTCCCATGTTCAAAACAACTTCCTTTTGAAAGCCTAACAAAATCTCCACATTCGAAACCACTTCTTTTTAAAAACCTGACACAACCTATTTTCTAATGTTTAGGTAGCAGTTGGCGTTAATTAGCATTTTACTTAGCTAAACTTAATTATCTAAAGCCAACCTCACAAAATGAAATTATTATTATTATAATTATAATCATGAACGACAGGGGTGTGACAATAAAAGTGTCAGGGGCAGGGCTCCATATATTTAACATAAAGCCTAAAGCCAAAACAGCATAAATTATATAAGATGAATTATTATAACAGCATAAATTATTTACCTGTGCACATATCTCATTTTGTGAAGTGAATCAATAGCTAAGATCATTTCAGCTAAATAGAATTTCGCCATGTGCTCAGGAAGATGGTCTTCGTACTTGCTTATCAATGTAAGCAGATCCCCTCCACTGTAGTAATCCATCACAAAGTACTGCAAAACAATTCACAAAATATTTCACAAAGCCTGTTGTTAAAACGTCAAAACTAAAACGGCTGTGCTAAAAATCCAAGAAGGACATTTCATTTCCTTCAAAAGGCGTACGAGATTTTTCAGAAAAATGTAATTAGTTCTATATTTTAACTTTACTTTTCCACTGAGGGGGTGGGAGATAAAAATTCGGTAAAAATTGACATAAAAAATTAGGACATTTGCGGTGGCTCAAGTTAAAAAATGCCATAACCAAATAAGTAAATAGAAACAATGAATGGGCATTTCATTTAAAAGGGATGGATTCTGGAAGTTGACTGCCAAATTCCGCTAACTGTTTATCATCGGATAACAAATGGCGTGTTTACAAAGAGGTAGGGTTACCCTAGCACTAGGGTCGTGTATACAAGCAAAATTCACGGGCAGTGTAACCCTCCCCATTAGTTAGATTTTAAAATGAAATGAAAAATGAAATGAAAAATGAAATGAAAAATGCAGCCGGGTCAGCTTCTGCGAACGAGAAATGAAACTTCGCATCGTCTGTACTACAGAAAACAGTTTAAGTTGATCTTGGCAGGAGAGATATCCCTTACAAGGAGAAAACTTAACTCGGTTGCTAGAGTGACCCTACTGCTTAGCTAAAGTAACTCTGGTACTACCTTAGCATTGCTTGTCAACACGAAGAAAAAAATTACAAGAAATGACCGAAGACTAGGGTAACCCTACTACTAGAGTAACCAAAATGTTCTAATAATTAATAACACCAGGATTCTAACTGCAGCATTAAAATACCACAAAGCCTCCTTTAAAGTCAAATAGGAAGAAACGGTTTCAAATTTAGTAACTTGATAATGAAATGAAATGATCGATAACAGCCTCGAGAAAAAAGATAATTAACTGAGCCAAACAATTGCGTAAATTCTAAATCTAGTGAAAGTCAAACATGGAATCGGGTATCAGACTATCAGGCGGTTAAAACAAAAAACATAGTAACAAATTCTTTTCATTAGCCTCAAACCAAATCCCCTTACCACGGGGCTTAACATTTAGCCTTGAGAGATAAAACAGATCAAATTACATTACTTCATTTAATCGTTTGAATGAACGCTCAAAATGATTACTGTAGCATGAAAAGACAATGTCGTCAGATTTGATATTGTATTGTCGAGCATATACCACATAACGGATTAGAGATAATGTTCATTTGTTACGTGGGCCTGTTGTTTTTGCAAACGAAGGGTGTGTATACCGCGGTATGTTTACCTTCTGGGTTCGTTCCGAAGGTCCATAGCAGTAACGAGGTTACCGGTCCACAAACATTTACTTCTAACATTTTCAGCAAGCTATCATTTGTTAAAAATAAAACGAAAAAAATGACGCAAAAAATTGCATTCAACAATACACAACTAATATTCGGCATATAGGCCTTTTTCAGAGTTTGTCATTCTTTTTTTTAATTCAACATTAAAAAAAGTTGTCTTATTTTATCTTGCTGTTGTTTATGTTTAGTTGCTGGGCCTCATTGTAAGCATTTTTAGATCGAACTAGCCTATGGACAATGTAAGTAGTCTGTGGACAGGCTTCAGCTCTCAGGACTGTCCACAGGGTAGGATAAAACAAGCAGCCTGTAGTGGCCTTACGACTATTACGGGGTACGACTTTCAAGAGGGGGTGCGACTTTTAAGTGGGCGCTTTTGCTAATTGTTTAGAGGGGCAACAAGTGCATATGTGCCTTTTAAATAGCAAAATTAGAAAGGGCATTTCGTGCCATAAAAAGGGCATTCACAAAATCTTGGGGCACGGGAGGGGGATGACTCCTACGTCTCTGGTGACGGGTATTGTGCAGCCCATATAGATAGATAAGCACTGGTCTAAATTTATGCAAATTCACTATAATTAAATATTAAATATTATAGTAGATTAAATATTAAATTAAACGCGATAATAATTAAATATGAACATATCAAAATACTTAATACCACAAGATTTTAAAATTACTGTATCACTAACCATGTAACGACAGAGCCCTTACCGTGCCGTGCGTACATTGGTCAGTAGACACAAATAGGTATCAAAGCCTGCACAAACAAATAACATCAAAATTATATTGGAAAAAAAATCAGTTCACACAGTCAATAACGGAAAATAGTAGCGACATTAAAAAAGAGTTACTTAGTTGGTTAAACGATGGTTGGTCGTTTAAAATTAAAAAAAAATTCCCTATGAATTCTCTGAATTATATAAATGAAGTAAAACAATAAACTTTGCAGCTGAATGTCTGTACAATAACAACAGATCACAACAAACGTATCGCTAATGGAAATATGATAACAAAATACGTTTTTAAACCACAAATAGCTATGGGTAAAATCACCTTTCATAGGAAACATCATGTTTGATTTTTAAATAAAGGAAATCATTGTGTGTTTTAGTGCAAACAAATTTGCAGGAAAAAAATTATTAATGATTTAAACGAAAATTAGAACCACATTCTTTACGAATCAGGCATCCAAAAAACACTCTGGATCGTCAGGAAGCAATTTGAGCACTGGGATTCTAATAGCTGGGCCTAAAAAACCATGCAGCAAAGAAAGTATATCTATGATGCCAACAGGTTGACTGAGTACTAAAACAAAGATTTAATTCCACTTGAAGAATTCCTAATTTGACAAATCATACAAAAGCTCCTTATACTGGCATACAAATAAAAAGAACATTAGATTCTTAAGTGCCTCATAATAGCCCTCTTTCCTGCAACACCCAAGACTAATTCAATATTTTATTAAGTTTCAAATGGAAGACAATAATTTAGATTCTGTAAAACTTTGGGGGAAAGCAGTACTCTGAAAATATATTTATCAAAACTGCTATTATTAGCAAAATGATCGTCCTCAATTTTGCAATTTATTTATGTATAACTTTGCAATTTCTTTAAAACAATTAAGCCTTGACTCATTTCCTCCTGAAAATGCCAAATGGCACAATGTAAAACTAAAAAGATTGAAAATAACAGGGGGTAGATATTCCAGAACATATCAAAAAATATTTAAAGATTAAAGCAAATAAAGAATATATATATATATACATATTTGATATATTTTAACATTAAATTATAAAATACATCTTGCTATTAAACCTGGATGTTTACTCCCTCTGTTCGATTTTACATAATAGGTGATTTTGTTAGGAAATCCTGATTAATTTCAGGGAGTTTTTAAAAGCTCTGACACAGAAGTTGATATTACTCATAAAGTAAACAAGATACAATCATTTTTTCACATAAACACAAAATTAAACATGATGGTTCTTTCTGAAATAATAATAATGATTGTGATGTATATAAAAATGTATTCTGTAAAGGAACCTAGCCGTCTCATGATCATTTAAACATTGAAGAACTGAGAAAAAGATTTTAAATCTGTTCTTTATTACAATATATAACAAATATACTTATGCATATTTAAAATGGTTCTTACCAAATTTCTTTCATCTTGAAATGAGTAATGAAGTTTTGTAATCCATCTTTTGTCACCAAACACAAGAACATCTCTTTCCTCTTTGAAGCATGCAGTCTAAATCACAAAAATAATAATAAAAATGTAATAACAATAAAATTTTAAACATGCAACAACAAGAAAAGAAACTGTGAGTGGTTTAGAATAAGATGTTGAGAGCTCTACCACAACATCACTGAATCAACAAATTTCTTGTTTGAAATGGTATGATAAACTATAACTTGTTTACTGAAGATAAAATTTTTACATTTTCAACATATATATATATAAATAATCTTTATAAGCTATAATCTTTCAAATATGCACCATAAATCAATAACTTTTTCTACAGAACTTTTGCTTAATTTCAAACTTTAAAATGTCAAACCTCCGCTCTTTTTAGCATCTCCCATTTGTTCAAAGTTTTCATTGCAAATACCCTGTCTGTTGACCTCAATTTTACAAGAGAAACCTGAATAAAATGATAATAATGAAATGATCAATGAACTTACAAATTGTCTAAAAAGTTTAAAAACAAACATTTCTAAATTTCATCATTACCCACTGCAGTTTACAATCTAACACTTAGGGTGTATTTTATTGCTACCATTTCCGCTTTTGTTGACCTTCTCCAACAAGCAAAAAGTTTGGCAGGCTTTGCAGAAGTTGTTGTTTTCATTTGTGAACTGCTGTAGTACCAAATCGAATTTTGAAATTTGAATTTAATGAGAGCTCCTCTGAGTCCTCTGATTTTTGAATTTGTATTTGTGGTACTGTGATTTTGTCCCCTGCCAAGTTCGCAGCCCCCAGAACCTGTCATGGTTTGGAAGGATGAATAAAACAAACCTTTCTTAAATAAATTTGCTTTTCATGAATAGCCAAGTCTAGTACTTTTTATATTCATATAAAAATGATATTTTTAAAAATTTCATAAAAATTATTTTGGCTTCTAACTTCCTAATTATAGCATTTGGGCTGTCTTAATTAATGGCAACAAAAGCTAATAAAAAACCACCAAATAAGTAAATGTAGACAGCTGGTATTAAATTCCAAACATATTGAAAAAAAAACTAATTAAGCTAGACCTAAATTACCCAAACCAAGTTAGTATAACCTAGCAACCAACATTTTTAGAAAAATTTAGAACCTGTGCAAAGGAGAACAGTTTTTGGGTTCCTTCTATCTAATCTAAATTTCTGCTCAAGCCCAAGAGTTTGTGATCACACAGGAACTGGTCCAACTGGATCCAACCATAAGAAAATGGAGCAAAAAGCTACCAATTATATTTATCTCACACTTATTAAAAATTGGCCTAGCTTTATATCCATACACATTTTTGTCTGGATCTTGCATGTTCACACAGGAGCCAAATGGATCAGATCCCAAAGAGCACATTATTTCTGCAGATCCAAACTAACACAGATGATCCAGCCTAGTAGCTCTTATTGGATTGCAAGGCATATCCATACTAGTTTGAGAATGGATCCAAACAGATCTGATCCTGTGTCTTAAAAAATAAATGTTTGACTTAAAAAATAAGTGTTTGACTTGATAAAGATCCTGAAATTCTGACAAACCTTGTAGTCTTCCAAGCCCTAACCTGAGTTTAGAAGATGGTATCATTTTATTAACAAATTTGAAAACAAATTGTGAACTTATGGTGAATCACAAAGACAAGCATTGGCTGTTCAATGCATTCTAATTAAAATTTAATTTATCTTTGTTGACATGAAAGAAATAAATTAGCAGGTAGAAATTGCTGAAAACCAACAGTACAATCATTTGGGAAGAACCATTTTGTAATTTCAATCATGTTGATGAGTAAAAGAAAATATAAATTCTTCTGATCTGAGAATGAAAGGTCCTACTTCCTTATTGTTTATGGGTGGCTAATCTGTTGCCTGGAATGATGTTTACAATTCCCATTAAACACTGCTGGGTGCATTTGTGGGATTATTTACAACTTGCTGGGGTAAGGAAACTACAAATCCTCATACTAAAATACGCATTAATTGACATGCATCCCTTCAAAATAAAAGTAAGACAAAGAAGTGAAAAGAGTAATGAGCCATTCCATACCTCGCCAAAAGCCCCTCTGCCAATTACATTCAATGTTTCAAATTCATCTATTCGAAGTTGCAAACTTTTTATCTTTTCTGCAACTGGTTTTGCTGAAATGAAGCATTTCTTAATAAATAATTATAGCCTTGTTATGAATAATAATTATAAATAGAAATAAAAAACAAGGATCTGACAAACATCCCGTAAACAACGATTTAATTAATCAGAAAACAACCAGCGAAGAATACAAACCAAGTGGTCCATGACTACCTGGTGAGGTGGAACAATTTCCTCGCCTTTCCTCGTCGTGGTGGTAAAAATTATAAATTGAATAAAAATCCGTTGAAATTGATTAAAAATTACTCTAAAAAATAAAGGATTGGGAATTTCCTATCGTTTCAACACACATTTCCGTTTACTATCAAAATAAACTTGATGAGAATTACAAGTTCCAGAACATAATGTAAGAAGGCATTTTATGTTATGTGTATCAAATCTTTTTTCATAGCAAATACGAAATTGATTTGAAGAAATACCTTCATAAATAAATTTCAATTTCGAAATGAATGCTACCAAAATATTGAACAATCGCGAGTCTCCTTATTATAGATTTGTTTTATTGACCTATTTATTAATAACGGTCCTCGAAGTTCATGGATACTTCGGCTTTAAATCAGAAAATATCTGATCAACACAACCAAACCTGCTGTTCTTACCGAACTCGAGGAACTCCAAAACATTTTTCTCTCGCCGAAGAACGGATGAGTTGCATTCGTTGTAGAGTACCATAAGCGTATCCAACAAAGATTCCCAATTACTAGCTGAATTCTTTCCTTTCCCAGGTACGAAAAACAACTCCTCGATTCTTCTCAAACGTTCTTCGAGTTGGATATCCATCATTAGTTGCGCCTCTTCAAAACGAACCAGCAAACGAAAGTTTATAGTGGGCCTGTTCAACAAGTACAACCAAATATCGACGAGACTGCTTACATAGTCTCGCTTTTAAAACAAGAATAATTCAGATAGTTCAAGTCTTGCTAATTCTTTCCTACATATTAAACTGACATTCTGTCAAACGTCCTATCGATAAAAAATGTCAATTTGTTTGCAACCAACGTCCAAGTTGGGAAATCGCCATTCAGATTCTCCCAAGATTTTGGTTCGCGAGAGGTCTGGGGACAAACCATTTACCGGATAGAGACCGTCGACACGCCTTCAAGAAGAAATTCTGTTTTGTTTCATAATTGGACAAGAAAATCTGGATTGAAACATTTTAATTAAACAATTTAATTATAGCTTGATTTCAGGGAAATGATAAGCTTAAATTTTTCAAGATCAAAAAATATCTGAAACTATAATTAACATTGATGCTAAACTCGTCAGTTCAAATACTCAGCAAAGCGGGAAAACGATCGAGACAAAACTGTTAGAACATGGTTAAAATAAACAAACACAGTATTTTTATTTCTCAGTATTTTAATCTCATAAGTGATCACTGTATTCTTCCTATTTACATGCAATTAAAAATGTCTGACCAGACCAAACATTTAAGTTTTCACAAGCAAAACAATGCCTGCTGGTAAAATTATTATGATATGCCTCATATGACTCACATACAAATTGGGTACACCTTTTCTTTATTAGTTCACCTACCTCTGATTTCAGCCTCGATCTCTCTGTTCTAATTTCTGGATTGATTTTTACAAATTTGCTGCCCCCCCCCCCCCTACCTTCTCGAAAACATCTTCTAAATTGTGTTTCAGGTCAAGTGCTCAACGTCTGCATTAGCATACTTTTTGTACTTAACGGAAGTAATTTCTGAGGTACCAAACAAAATTTACCCAAATCTCAGCGAAAATAAGCGGGTGCAATTCTTGCCCGTAAATAAACGTCTTGGGACACTTGCATATATTTCCATCATTATACTGAGATACTCGTTTCCCCCTTCCAACCGAATATTGTTGTATTACGAGTGTCCACGACATTTATGGTGGAAAACGTGATAGTTTCTGTTTGGTGGACAGTCAGTCATACAACAACATTGTTTTGGGGGGAGGTAGGGAGATTTCAGCAGGATTGTCCTAGACATGGAAGGTAATTGTACGATTACTCATCAAATTAAGAAGGACATTGGGGGTGGGGGGGAATTTAAACCGAAAAACCGCAGAAAATTGGCCATAAACCGCAATACTGTAAAAAAAAATGTTAAAAACCGCTATTACCGTAGTTGAACTTATGATTTAAACATTATAAAATATGAATATTGTCAATAAAACTCACTATTATTTTGATTATTAAAACCGAAAAACCACGCAAAACCGTTCCTATTTAAGGGTAAAAACCGTTCTTCTCAAGGTACCGCAAAACCGAAATACCGCACTAAAAACACGAAAATTCCGAAATACCCCACTAAAATATGGTCAAAACCGCAATACCGCAATACCGCAAATTCCAATGTCCCCCTCAAGTTGTTACAAGGACTTTTGACGCAAGCACTGTAGGTCCTTTTCATCTTTGCAATGCAAATAACTGAATTTGCAAAAACAAAACCATTATCGATGCTTTAGTCATTCCTTCTGTGAAATTTCACAGAACCAAAATTATAGAAAACCAGACAGAATAAACATTTTTTTTGACGACATCTAAGTCTGACAGGACAGAAACAAGACATCTGACAGGAACAGACACTATGGTCTATTTGTACGTCTGACAATAAGACCAACAAGGATCCGACGGCTCCTTGGGCTTTGGTTAATGGGATTTGATTGAGCATTCGCGAGCTGCGCAATTCACCTTTTCGAGATAAACCTACTATGATTGTAATTTGTCCAATTTTGGATTTATTGAATTTTTGATTCTTGAATCAGATTCTGCAAACAAAGTTTAGTATGAGAACCAATTTTTACATTTCTACATAAAGTTTTGTGAAAGTTACTGAAATACAAAGATTTCAAGTTGACGAGAGATTTGACCGCAAAACTTTTGTTAAAATTTCAATAAATTTCTATAATGGCAGGGCTTATCTCGAAAAAGTAAAAGCACGGACTTTAGAAGTCTTGGTGTGTGTTTTCTATTTTTGCTTTTGGTTTCCCACCATCACTCATGCATTTGTATAGTGTCCTACCACCTATTTAAAATGCATGGGTGATGGGAAACAAAATAAATAAATAATAGAACCCACACAATGATTCCCAAAGCCCGTGGTAAAAGTAAACTTAAATCAAGGCCAAGGCCTACAATATTCTGCGACTTTGCAGTTCAACCAATGACCTCATTGAGTTCAACTAAGTTTATTTCTATATTGAAATTACCCAATCACATTACATAGTTTTTAACACATGATCATAAATACCGCAAATTCCTTGGCTATTTTTAAATGCAAACAAGCAATGATAAATGAAATATTAGTTTGGTGATAATACATTTGTTTCAATAGAAAATTTAAATTTATGAAAACCAGGATACGTTATTTATATCTGACAAAACCTGGCGAAGGAACAAAACGCAAATATTTAATATGTTTACTTTTCTCGTACGAACGCGGGCTTAGGAAAAGTAAAGTTTGTATTTATTCCCATTTCTGTTTTTTTTTTTCATTTTACTTGTCTTACATTCCGTGATTTGAATTCGGTCACAGAGAACTGTGGTACGAAACAAAGAAAGAAATATCTAAAACTCGCAATGATCGTAGGTTTATATATCGTAGATCGTACTTTAGAACACTTGTTCTTGAACACTTTTTATATGAACTTGACTATTGTTGTAGTTGTAGCTTCATGTTAATTACGAGGTTTTTTTATAAGAAGAACTTTAATAAGAAACTTGAACTTACACTAAAGCAAGGCTTCCATTAACATAATAAATAGGGGGCAAATTCTCCCAAGCCCCAGTCACATTGTATTACAATTTTTTATTTTTGACACTAGATTATTGCCCCTTTTTCACCAGAATAATAACTCCCCCCCCTTAAAGTCTATTAAAAAAGCGCTGCTTTAAAGATGTTTTTGAGAAGGCTGGGAGATAGCAAATTTGTAAAAGGAATCATTAAAAAAAAAAAAAATCAAAGCTGAAATCTGAGAAAAAACGTGCATGCTATACTAATGATTTTTTTAAATATCAATTCTAAATATTTACATCACTAACACGGTTTACAAATAACGATACCACAGAGAGTATGTCAATACATGGCAGCCCTGTGGCCTTAGGTTAATCTGCACGACCAGACCCATGCGCATGACTACCAGTTCGAAACAGAAGAAAAACAGAAGAAAAACAGAATACTAATGTTTCGTTGTATGCCATTACAACAGTTCTTTCAAGTATACGAATTCATTCGTACAATCGTACAATGAAAATCTGAAATATGTGAAAGTCTTAGTTTTGAGCAGTAATTTAGAATAATGTCAAAACTTTACCAACTAATTATAAGCTAAACCATATCCACGTCCCAGACCACAAACAAAATATCAACTACATTTCTTTGTCAAAGTTTCAAACGAATCTGTCATTTTACTCAAAAATAGAAGAACAATTCGAAATAGTTCTAACAAAAAATGTTGCAATTAACAAGTAAGATTTGCAACGAATTACTGATTTTGTATTCAAAGCCAAAGTATTCAAATGTTGTAAAGTGTTCATTTCAAAGACGGTTTATAAAATAGAACATTGCGAGAGAAAAATCGTTTCAGCAAGCATAAGAAACACGTATTCTTTCTGTTTTTATAGACACAATTTGGTGGGTATTAGCAATTTGAACAATACAGCTAGAATAAATTGAAAATGTCCTCCTTCACCATCGTTATATACCAGCAAGGCTCAAGATTACATTGTGAGCAGGTATGACCAAAAGCGAAATTAGCATTTTAAAAAATCCTATAAATAAAAATTGAAACCATGTGCAAAACTCATCTCGTACCAAAAGATACTTCGAAATAAAATACTCCTGTTTCTGGTGTCTACCTCATTTTTCAAACGAAAGTATTTGATTGCCTCGAAAACGGAAGAGTAGAATCTGGTCTCAACACTCGACGACTTCAAGAAACCAAAATTCTACGTTCTACCGTAACGTAAGGTGACCAAAATATATTTAAACGTCAGAAAAACCATCAAAATTTTATTTCAATTTTGAAACTGCCGTTATTTTGGTAACATTGACGATACGTAATTTCGACTTGAGAAACCTTACTCTAGGTTTTGCTTTTATAAGGAACTTGGAGATTAAAATTGAAAAATGATATTGTTGCATCATATTCACAACATTTTTAGCTACCATATTCACTCCTGTATTCCCGCTGCGATATTGAGGTTTTAACACCAAGTTATTGATTTCTCATAACAGCTTATAGCATGCATCGAAATCAGGTCGCTTTTAAACTGGCAAAATTACATTGTTTTTAATGTACTGTTGAAATTTTTGATATTGCTATAATTAATTTCCTGTACATGATGGCAATGAGTTCGATCACGGGCTTCATGTAAAGTGAACATCAAATTTATTTCTTTGTTAATTGCTCTTGCTCTACCTGTCCTACATTCCATGTTTTGATTCGTGCAGTCACAGGGGGACAAAGGAAAGAAGAATCGTGTTCTCAACCTGTTACCCAGGGCCTCAGTCTATGAATAGACATATAAAGCCTACAAAGTGAAAGCATACAAAGATATTTTTTCTTTTTTCTTCCTTCATCCTTTGCACCTTGCTCCCCTGTGACCATACAAATCACATGACAAATCAAAACACGGAATGTAGGACAGGTAGAGCGAGAAAAAATGACAAAGTAATAAAATTGATGTTCACTTTTCCTGAAGCCCGTGAACAAATTAGCATGATCCTGGAAAATATTTTGAGGATCATGGTCATGATTAGGTTGCAGATGTATTCGAAACTTAAAAACTTTGCTGCCAATTCAAATGTGGTAAATATCTCAACAAAAAGATAATTCTTTCAAAGTGTTGAAATAAAGAAAACAAGAGTGATTTCAAATAGACAAATGAAGACCAACTTATTACACAAAGATTACAAAAAGATTTTATGTACTGTTCTGCAGTAATACTCACAAAACAAAAAGTATAGCAATGACGGATGACAAAACTAACAGGCGTTTAAACAACTAGAAAAAGATAAAATAATTTTCACAAAAATTCTTGCTTTGTTTCAGATGCTGTATAGATGTGCGTGATACTGAAAACTGCAAGCAATAATTTGAAAAGTAGAAATGAAGATTTTATACGATGATCACTTCCGATGTCAGACAATTTAAATCCGTGTTTGAGTGAAAAAATAATTATTAAACGAGGGTTTAGTCAAGCCCAGGTTCAGGCCGAAGTATCTATACTGCTGATCGTATTCTGTATTCAAAACATGCAATATTAACTCTTACACCCCCAGAAGTGTTTCAAATTAACAGACAAACCGTATCTTAGTTTCATTTTGCCGACCGTAGCATATACAAACCAACCTATGTTTAAAGATAAACTCATCTTTTATTGAAATGTGTGTATTCACCTCCTGGAAATATGATGCTTTGCGTTGTTTAGCAAAGGGACGTATGGCTCTTCCCGGGGGTATACGGTGTTTAGCAATGGGACGTGCGGCTCTTCCTGGGGTGAAAGAAAGAAACCACGTTGTGTTTTGACTTGATAAAGAGTGCATTCTTGAAAGGTCTTACAATCTGTTCATATTTCATATTTTATGGCATCGTTATCCATTTATATCGTCATGTTATTCGTTTATTCATGTTATGGCCAAAACAATTCACATTTGATATAATTACAACAAGAAAAGATCTTTGCTATCTTGTCGTGTTCCATTCAATAAAAAACAGGGATACAGTAAAATCCCGCCTTTAAGAACCCACTTTACAAGAAACTCAGACCCTCAATTTCAGCTAAAACAATAGGAAAAGAATAGGCTAATTAAAGGAAAGCAATAGCCTGAGTGAGATGACAAAATGAGTTTCTCAAGGCGTGACTTTGATGTATTTATTTTTGCCAAATAAACTCGCAACTTCACAGTAAGGGCTAATTAAAACGTCGCAACCAATAACGGTAAGATTTGCAGTAACTAAACAGCGGACTAATTTCGACATTAGAATCCAGGCCTGGACCTACCTAACCAGTTCTTAAAAACGAAGCAGCCTTTATCTTCGTGATATTCCACCAAAGACAACGCTGGTGCCTACGATTTAAAGCCCTTTCGGTCAGTCCTAACATCCCTTGAATCAAATTTTACATCCTTTCGGTCCGTTTTTGAGTCCTTTTGCGCTGAGTCCTTTCTTTCACTGGTCGACTCCTGGCGTTTTGATCTCGAGTCTTGTCGGTCCAGCCTCGAATCTTGCCGTTCGATTCTCGAATCTTGTAGGCTCTCCACTTGGTCAAGTGCTTCACGGATGCACCTCGTCCTGAAAAGATGAATCAAGCACAAATCGTTAATAATCACACAATAACACTGATAACAAAAATGCTTAAATTACATCGAATGTAAAAGCCTGAAGAAATTCCAATAGCCTTTTCACTTCTTTAAAAGCCATATGACCCATTGAGCAGAGCGGAATAATATTGTGATTGGCTGAAACGTCGCTTTGCTGATTTTAAGCAAATTAATTTAATGTTAATGGAGATTTCGTTAAAAAGCGGCCACGAAGTGTGGCTCTTTCAACCCTTATTTCACTCGAGGAATATAAGAATGAATGCAATGCCACGAGGGTTTGAAAAAGAGCGGCACTCCATGGTCACAGCTTTTTAATGAAATCTCCACAAACATTACTAATTTGCATAAAATCGACAGGGCGGTGTTTCAGCCAATCACAAAATTATCCCGCTCTGTTGGCCTATTGATAAATAATACAAAATGTCCTGTTCTCGGGGGATAAATTTCGGCATTAACTCTTTTCACCCAATTGTTTTTTTGAGCACTAAATTTAATATCAGAATTCAAGAATACTACATAACTATACATTTTTAGAATCCTCACAGCCTGGAGAATATCAATATGTAACTATTTTTAAACTTCATTTCATATTGGAAGAATTATCATCACAAAATGTTTCCGACTCTTGACATGACTGTAGCCTATTTCCTTAGCCGCGTCCAAATTTTTAAACACTTGCCACATCTTTCTGTTTCTAGCCTTGCATACAACTTCTGCCAGAGAGCGATTGGACCACTCAAGGATGTCATTTAGCCATATTCTAAAAGATCTGCCTCGTCCTCATGTTCCATCCATCATTCTTGGCATGATATCATTTTCTAAGGATCATTCTGATCTTATTATATGTCCGAAGAAACTCAATTTCCTCTCCTTAGCGATCTCGGAAAATCTGTCTATTTTGCCACATTTCTGGTTCATCTCATCCAATACGGACTCATTTGTTCTTTTCATTTTCTATGTAATGCCCAGGAGAGGAGCCTTTTATATTTCATATTAAAAGTATTGATGGTTTTTGTTGATATTGCATCAATTTACCATGCTTTATAAACATACAAGGCCATTGAGGTGGCTATAGCTCATAAAAGGATGACAATGGCTCTCAAAAGAATATTGTAGTCTGTTCTAAATGATATATATAACAATACAACAATAAATACCTTGATGACGACACTTCGTGCCTCGTTTCCGAAACGAAAGAACTAATGTTCGTCGCAATTAAATTTGATTTTGATCTTTCACCAGCAAGTGCTAAACACGTATCAACTTCAAGGCATGCTATCGAGGCCTGCAATAAAATGACGTATATTTTAAACTGCTTCTCGGAATAAATAAACAACAACGAAATTGGAAATATCAATAAACAAAAATATGATATATACATATATATATACAAGGATAAATGTAGATATCCTGAAAAGTTGAAAAAGGAATCCAAAACAACGCAATTATTTCCTTGAATTCCAGAATGGATAAGAAACACCAATAAGAAATTGACTTATAAGAAACCGGATGCTGATTTGGGGTAAAAATTTACAAATTATCTTTAAAAGTGATTAAAAGGGTTAATTTAAATGTTGGGAATAGCTTAAGATAATAGAGGAGTATTACTATGATTTTCTATCACATTATTGGCAGCATACATCAGCCCAGTTCTATCAAACTTGCCAAAATATTAAGAAACC
Organism: Phacellophora camtschatica; assembly: GCA_036873815.1. Lineage (NCBI taxonomy): Eukaryota > Metazoa > Cnidaria > Scyphozoa > Semaeostomeae > Ulmaridae > Phacellophora > Phacellophora camtschatica. The sequence continues at coordinate 21,123 of JAYJMH010049536.1, read as the reverse complement.
AGAAAGGCTGATTTTCAAAAACATGTTTCTTATTGGCGGATTCTTACTGTACGGCGCATACAAAAATATTTTCACAAGACCCAAAACTTTGGGCCATGAACAAAGTTATTAATATATTAATAACAATTTTCAAAGGGCTAATTGATTTTAAGCCCTTTTGGGAGGGGGCTAATTCGAAGTCGGCCTCTTTTCTATGGAATAACTACATAAATAGAACTACACATGAAAACTACTTCGGGATAACAACACATCAAAAAGGACAACATTATACATATATATAAGCAGAATTCGAGGAATAAAATGTGAAATAACAAACTTAATGAAATACGAAATTCGAGGTTAGTATTTAGAAGCTTTAAATTTTACTTCAAATAAATTCTTGGTATTTTAAAAATGTTTTAAAACTGAAAAACCATTCAATTACCTGTCTTTCGAAAATACTTCCCATCCACCCTGCAATATCTTCGTATGCCTTTCTGCAACAAAGTTGAGCATAAGTTGCCAAGTCTGCCAACTCAGGTAAGGGAGTTTCTTGTCTCTTTGACTCTTTTTGCGCATTTTCCCAATTTCCATTATCCATGCTTCCACCAGAGTAAGCTAAATTATACGATTGCACATACGCATTCCTGGTAACCGCCGATCTCGGGTCAGATCTAGGATCCCGGCCTCTTGATAAATTGTATCCAGAAGACGCCACTGGGCTAATGTCAATATGATTTGGAGGGGGTGGCGGTGGTGGGGTCGCAACTTTTTCCCGTTGGTGCGGGGGAGGGGGAGGAACTACTCCTTCACTTCTTAGCTTTTGATTTGAGAGATTCGATTGACCTGCAAAAAATAAACATAGTATGTATCATCAACAAAAGCAGGAAACGAAAAACGTTTTAAAAACACCAAAATGACAATGACGTTTAGGCGAAACCATAACCTTACCAAAAGTGACTGTTGTTGTTGATCTTATTTTAATTCGAGTACATACACAGGCCTAACAATCAATAAACAAATGTTGCTAATCCATACCAAGTATTTATAAATCAAACCTTACTACATTTTTTACATTGAATGCAAATGCTTTTCACACGAAAAGCCGACGCTTAACTCCATGTAAGTAACGAGAATTCGAGGCTGTTAACAAAGAATTTCTTTGAAATGACAAAAATATGAAAGAAATACATACTGAAAGATGGCTTTTGAAGACCCGTTCCACCATACATTGATTGCTGTAATTCAAGAAGTTTTGAAAAATTAGGGAACATTGCAAAAAAAAATTTAATTTAGATCAGCTGTAAATTAGCTAAACTCTATTTTGTATGAGAATCTATTATTTTTCACTTATTACCCATTTCAAACGAACTCAATATGCTATCAAGCAACATTACATAATTTAATTCAGAATATTCATATGACATATGCATACAAAAATATATTGCTGACACATACCACCATCTCCTGCTGTTGTTGTTGCTGTAGCAACATTGCTTGTTGCAACGGATGCAGAGCAGGGGTAGGTGAAACTACAGTAGTGCTTTCCGAGCTGCTTTGAGATGTCAAATAACCAGAAGATGAAACATGTGTTGCTTGTGAGCCAGGCACCGATGTTTGGGTCTTCGTTTCATATTGAGGATATCGATAATAACTTTGATAGCCTCCAACATTTGAAGTGGAGTGGGGCGATTGCCTATTAATGTGAGTCATAGATGGTACCACAGGGGAACTGGTAAAAATACGAGGTGAAGTCATATTGCTGGCTGCTGTTGATGAATTAACATAGGGGGAAAGGGATGATACAATGCTGTTCGATGGGGTGCTAGGCGGAGAAATGTCTTGAACGTTACCAATAGGACTACCTGGAAAATAAATAAATATCATGTTAACCCCTGGAACTTCGCCCTTGTAAAGTCTATTTAGTTTTCCATAGCTTCCCCTGCCAACTAAAACAGTTAATTAGAACTAAAGCCGAGATCCAGCAGTTAATTAGAACTAAAGCCAGGCATAGAAGATTGATAACATTAAATACATATATATATATATATATATGTATTATTTTAAACACTGTTATTGTAAATCAGTTTTTCAAACAAATGGTAACCGCTATTAGAAACAGCATGGATCTCATAACTGTTGGCAGGTTTTTCTTACTTCTTAATTTTAATGTTTTAAATTTCCCTGTTTGCAACGCTGTAGCTTGCAACCCGTAAGATCACAAATATCATACTGTGCATAAAATGATGGGGTTTGAGATATGATCCAGCCACCTTTACATGTCCGAAACTTGAAATTAAAATTGCCATAATTCGCGAGCCTTTAAGTTAATTTGAAAAAGATTTACTTACTTTCAGTCCATGTTTTAACGTTTAATCAAGCTGCTTGCTTCAACGGTATTTAAAATCGAATATAAAATTTGACAAGATTCACTGATCAAGCTCGTTGATCGAAAAAAGTCGATATAGAACCAAGCAGGTTAAATTGTTGAATGTAAACGAATGGTGGGTTTTCAATTGACTTCAAAGATCACGGCTGAAGGTTATTTTATTTTCCAGTTGTTGCCATGTAAATGTGATTGCAGACAACTAGATGATATCCCAAATTCTTAAGTTTTCCCTTCAGACATCGTTCTGTATACCATTTGAGATTTGCAGTTTCACTAACTTCAAACGGGGATAGTCATCTTGGTCACATGGTACATAATACAAAAAATTATATGCTTTCTTTCGAGAAATAATAAATTTAGCATTTCTAAATTACCGAGTAAAACAACACAAGGCCTGATAGACACATTAGCCATTGAATTGTACATTCTTCCAAAAATCAAATCAATTTTCAATTGAGATATAGGGCTTTGCTCTGCAAAATATTTAGGGAGGGCAGCAAGTTAGATTTGCAAGGTTAGGCTGGCAAGGGCCTCACAGTTAGATTTACAAGGGCCAACTGCCCCCTCTATATTAAAATTGCTTTGTTCTTATAGAAGTGAAACAAATTTTTTAAATGGTGATAGAAAGCCTTGTAAATACTTTTGCAGGGGCAATGGCAAAGGCTAGGGAAATTGCCATGATCCCTAAAAGAAAAACCCTTATAATATATATTCAATAAATTAACGGTTTACAAACCAAGTGTGTCAGGTGTTGGGCATCCACTTGATCTATAAAGAACAAATGTATAAATATGAACAGATGCCAAGATCAATTGGTCGAAATCAATTTCTAAAATTATTGTATGTTTATTCCAGTCTAGAATAGTCTGGAAAAATCCACAAATCATTCCTCTATAAACAAATACAGCAAGACACTGCATAAAAAACTGATTTTTGGATTGAGCCCCATTGTTCACAAATATTTTACAATGTTTCCCTATTTTTCTTCTGAGAAAATGAGCCAAAACGTTCCTTAGGATGGTGAATTCTCAAATGCAGAGCATTACTGTATGTACAATTCTTAAAAGTTGCATGTGATGTCTAAACTTCCTCGTGGAAAATACATGTGATGTCTAAACTTCCTCATGGCTGATGGAAAAAAAACAACAACAAGAAATATAAGAGACACAAACAATGGATAAATATAAATATATATAAATACAAATAAATATATAAATATAAATAAATAATTCACCTGCTTGATGCCGTGCTAATTGCTGATGTGTTAGAGCCATGTGTTTGAACAGGTTTAGATCTTTCCATCTCGTTAAACTCATGATTTCGTCTTGATTGATTTGACATTCTGCTAGATATGTATTCCTTTTTGAATGGAGCTGAAAAATATACAAATAACATCCACATACACTTGACTCCTCTTCATAAATTATTCATTTGTAAATGCATCACAAAGAAAGAAAATATTTGAATAACATTACAGGCATATTTTTTAATTTTAACAGTATCAACATGCTGCCCTTGACATTATAATGATAAACTTAACTAAAGCAAAACTAACAGAGCTAATAACAAAACAAACAATTTAAGAACATGAGAAAATAAAAATATATAAATCTTCAAAACATCAAGTAATCCTAACAGCATATGGAAATATTGCAAGCATTCCGACTAAAGTTATATATATTGAATTTGAAGCATTATTCAATATTTTTCTTACAAAGCTTTGGATATTTGCTCTGTTCTCTTGAATCCCTGCTGCTGATTTCTCTCGTCCTTTTTTCTCTTTCTCTCTCCCTTTCCTTTGCACGTATTCTGTTCTCCCTAGAAAATGATATCAATATAAATATATCCATGAAACCTAAATTGCCACATGTTCATAAAAGTTTGCAAAAAACCCTGATTTTAAAGCTTCACAAATGCTAACACAATTTTTATCAAACTGCAACAAACAGAGCTGGAAAAAGTAGTGACCACTGTGATTTCTGGTTGCAGGCATACATTTTGAACAAAGAACTTTATTAAGCAATTTCAAAGAAAAGTCTCTATTATATATAAAATGCTGCAGCCATTTTTTGCTGACAAATTTTGTCACAGACACAAAAATCTTTATCAAGCTATAGCAAGAAAACCTCATTAAAAGAGAAAAAGAGAGCTATGAAATAATATTTAAAAAGAACTGCATGTGATTAACACAAGGAAAGTTTCAAACATGGGCTAATATAACCATTTACCTGTGGGAGATTTGCTTGATGAACTGAGAAAAGAGAACTTAATATTTGTGCCAGCTTTAAAAATTCATCCAAAACTTTGTTGTCCAAAGTAGTTTGTCCAAAACTTTTCAGTCCAAATTTTTGTGATGTTAAATGCGAATATAAATATTCATGTGCTATTCTTCACATCTTGCTTCCAAAATAAAATAATTGGCACATCCTCCTTACCTCTCAATCCACTCTCTTGGTTTCTCCCATTGTGATTTCTCTGTTCTCTTGTTGTAGTAATATGTTTTACCTGAAGAGCTTGTGTGTGTTGTCCACTCAAAATCATCCTTCAATACAAAATTGTTTATAAAAACGATGTGACAAATAAAGTATATTATGCTTTCTTAAGTAACAAAGCTTTTCCTCATACTGAGCCTTTACTTGCACACATATCAACATTGTGCACTTTTCTCCAAAGAACTCAGAAAACATTTTTATAATAACTTTTAGTAGTGTATTCCAAGTTTTCAGTGCTGAAATTTTCTTAACTTTTTAAAAACTGAGTACCAAAAGATTTCAATTTGTTGAGTAGCAGAAAAAACTAGTGATTATCAAAATGAAATTTGTGCTTGGTCACAATTATACACCATTATAATTATATCTTGTCATTGAGGTTATTAGGTGAATTTTCCTTCACCTTTGATGACTGAAAAAATTTATAGTAAAAATGTGTAATTATTGCAATAAATTGAAATAAAACCCAACAAAAACACAGCCTCAGCTTTTATTTTTAAATAAATGTGACAAAGCTCTGACAACTAGTCTATTTTGAACAGTCAAAAAACTTTCAATGACTTAAAATCATTTTCAATGAATTTGTAAAACCCATAAAAATAACATAATTTTGAGAATCCCAACAATTGTCAACACTTTCACAGCATTGAGAAGATAATAACACTGGCAGCAGAAAACAAGAAATTCCAAAACTAAATAAATTTCCAGCAGTCCTCAAGAGAGAAAGATTTGCATAAGAATTGCTCAAAATTGCTCCATGCTTTGATGTCTTTTCAACAAAAATATTCTGCTGAAAACTACAGTATAAACAGAAATTTCAAAATTTCTCAATTTTGTTATTTTATTAGCAATACAGCTAAAATATTTGTGATTTCACAAATTTTGTACCATCTGCAAAAAAATATTTGAATTGTTGTGCAATAATGGATGAACATTTATAAACAGAAGAATCTAAACCAAATTTGGATTAACGTCCTCCTTCCAGGTTCATATTTTGCAATCTTGTGTATAACATCCACACAAAGAAGCTTATTGGAAACAAATTTTGTCAATTCTATTTATTACCAAACTAAATACATTTAAACTCCTTTCTGAACAAGAGCTGATTAATGCTAGATACTCATCAGCCTCATTTCCAGTGTGCATTCTTTGTTTTATCTACACCAAAAACAACAATAGATCTTTTGAAATTAGATTGGTAGGCCATGCTGCCAGTGTGTGCATAAAGCAATCTCTTTCATACACATTGTTGGAGATGCCTCTTGCATATTTTCATTTTTGTAACATACTCATACATGTGCTGGTGTAATATTTGACATTGCTAATTAATTTAGCTCTTCCTGTATACATGGCAACATGTAAAATGAGCTTGATTGGTAGCACACTCCAATTTTGATGATTTTTCAAACAGCTAAACTTTGTTTGGGTGGTAGCAAAACTAATTTTTTAGAAACCATTTGGAAAGATTCTCCAAGATATTTTTTAATGTTTTCTAAACATTTAATAAAATATCAAAGCTTTTTTGACAAATTACACAAAAGAATTTCCAAAATCATTCTTAAAAACTTCACAAAAAGGATAAATTTTATGCACAAAAATCAATGCAAACAGTTAAAAATCTAATTAAAAATTAAGTGAATAAAATGATAAAAAAACGCTCACATCAGTACTGTTGCTATAACTCTTTCCATGACGAGAAGAGCTGCTACTATGTCTTTCAGCGGGACTATTGTTATCTAAGTAAAATAAAAAAATTCTACTTTTCAAGGAGAAAACAAATCACATAAAAGCTGGTTTCAACAACATGTATTGCATGATTTTCCTTTCTCACAACTCCTCAAAAAACTTTTAAAAACCTTATTAAAGTACAACTGTCCAAGTTCAATTTTGTCACTAATCTTCCTTGTTCTCACAATATGTAAATGAAAGTTGAAGGTCTGTGTCCACACAAAAAAAAACTGCTTCATTTAGGTATTTATTGTTCAAAACAATGCTTGTGATAAGTTTAGCATGAATACAAGGTATTATAATCTTCCTATTCTGTTGATAAATAGATGAAAAGAAGGCAAAAATGTGGTGTCATTGATCAAACAATTGGTCAATCAGGCTCATGGTGAGTCAGCATTATATCTGCTCTAAGAGTATAACTATACCCTTAGTTTATATGGACAATGGAAATGTTCCCTTCTTGTTTCTTCTCACAAACTTTGATGATTACAAATATTCTAGCCACAACAAATCTCCTCCATGATTTCAACAAAAAGTACTCTTAAAATTAAATTTTGATGATTTTTGAATTACCCAAGTGCAAAAAAGAATAACAAAATAAAACCTCTTTGTCTTTGCAAGCTGCTTGAATATGCCTTGGTGCTGCTTTTTGGCATGGATGAAGAAGAATATTCATTCCTTTTACTTGATGGACCATTATGGCTGCCATGAGGTGAAGATCTTTCCTTTGACGACAACAAATCATTGAAGATGGCTTTTTGATGCGATTTTGATGAATACTTGTCATTCTATGAGAAATTGATTGTGAGAATACTTTGAAAAGCATGTTCTTCATTCCAACAGCATCTTGATATAGAAATGCATTTACCTTTTTTCAATTTGGCAGAAGCAGATTGCACTGAACCCATAGAATATTTACATGGAATTTATTCAATTGTCAAATTTTTAACATTAAATTCTATTCACCAAATTCAAATTTTCACAATGATTTTCAAAAGCAATGTGTATTTAAAAACATAAAAAAGCTTAAATTTCATGGTTAATCATAAATGCTGCATAAAATCTTGTTGTTGAACAAAACAAAAACAAACAAATATAAATTTGTGTCTAGACTTGTGTCTAGCAATTTTCAGTAACACTGTGTGGATTTCAGGCCCACCTTAGTGCACTGAATCAAATCATAATGTGAAAGTAAAAACAACTTCTTTGTTCATTGTGATTTGATTAAATGTTTTAAATATCCCTTGATATTCATATTTCTAAAATTTGCCCAGATATGTTAAATATCCATAACTCAAAATCAAAGAGTTAACAATGCATAATCAACAAAACACATTAAAAGTCAAGAAATGCACAATAAGAATTTTTTTAAACTTAAAAATGGAAAAACTAATAGAAGTCTCATCAATGTCAATATTTTAAGCATTTCAAGAACATTTTCAAACATATATTCCCAATTTTTGTCAAAGTTTGAACTCAAACAACAAATTCAAGCATAATTTATAAAGCTGACAATAACCTTGTTTTGTCCTGTAAAAGGTAGAACAATTTCCAAAAAGTTACTTTTGCATTTCTCTTTTATTATTTATATACACTTCTATTTCTATCTTATATATATTAACTCTTCTTTTCCTATATCTGCTTCAGGTAGTAACAAAGTTTTTCAATAAAAAAAATTCACAAATTCATGTTAAGTTTTCGATTTGAGACAAGTTTAAAACCAAAATTTGATTGTGCTTAGACATTTTTTAAATATAAGGTACACCTTTATAATGAAACTTGAGGCTGAGAATACCTTTTATAAGGAAATCGAGGCTGAGATTTCCAAAACAAGAACAACTTTTAAGGAACTGTTCAGATTGAGCATTGAAAAAGTTAAATTTAGGAATATGAAAAACACACACCAAAAATTTGCCTGGATGTTTTTTACTCTAACACAACTACCTATGCACCATGAATGTCATTTTTAGTTACATATCAAGCCAAAGCTTCCATCTTTGCAAAAAACATAACTATATTCTTTATTTTACACACAAGATTCTGCATTTGGAACAAACCAGTTTTTCCACTGTAATGTTTTGAGTTGTATGTAGGGTTGCAGAGCAATATAAACATGCATGTTTCTTATTTGTCTAGCAAAGAACTGGTAAGGAGCTTTGAGCCTCAATTACAAAAAAATAAGGAACTCCAGCCTCAGCCTTCTGATAAGTTTTCTTATGAAAAACATGTATCAAATCTTCCAAAGATGCAGACCAGTGAATACCAATTATAAAATTGATTTGTAATTAGCATAGTGATTTATGTTCACATCAATATTTTAGAAAAATTATTACTAAGGAAGTTTCAGTTGATGATGTGCAAAGTATTTTAAAACATCTAATTCTTTTTTAAATTCTTGATATTTCTAGTATCTCTGCTTATATTACTGTAATTTTGTCCTCAACAGACTTTTCTTAGTGTCCTCAAGACATTGTAAAGAAAAAGTTTATTGTATCTTTTAAATTAATTTCAGTTACTTAATATTTGTTGTGTATTGTGGCAGTTAATTGTGTTGAAATTTATGATCTTACTTGCTTAATTAAGTTGAACAAAATGAAATTGAATAAAATTGAAACTCTTTTTTCACAATCTTCTCAGTCAAATATTACTATTGAAGTGTTTTTACCAGCCACATCCAATGCAACCTTTATTTACAATATCAAAATATCTAACAAGCTCACGGAAGTCTGCATTCAATTTGGCTTTCTTCACACAAACATATTTTCCAGAGCTAAACATGTTAATTTCTGGCCTAATTGTTGCATCTAAATGAGCCTTAAATCACACAAGAGAAAAATCTTCTTTGTGGAAAAGACGAAATTAAATCATACAAACTTTATTTAAATTCACATGCATGCCAGAAACCAAAAATGTGATTTTTTTAAATTTTTAAATTTTGTTTTAATTTGTAATTCATGTTTCCTCTTTGTTGTAAAATTGCATAAATATGTATCAGCATTAGGCACATGTTACGCACGAACCTCGAGGGTGGCACCTGCCTTCTTCCTGGAGATTAGGCCCTCCAATGTGATGTCTGAGAAATTCTTGTTGTTTTGTTTTGTTTTAGAAAACACCTCAAATCCAATTTCATTTTCAAAACACTATTATATCAAGATCAGATCATCAACACTAAGTTATTTTTCCGTTAACTCTCAAATTAAATTCATAAACACGATATAAAATTGATGTTTTCATTCGGGGAGGATAACATTTATATTATTAGGCCCGTTGTTAATGTTGGTAGTAGAAATATATTATGAACGCCCAAAACGGAGAAATGTTTCTTAAAACGCAGTTAATAATAGTTCTCTGTCCAATTTCTTTTTCGTCCAGCCATACCTTCAAAACATTACCATAACCATTAACTGCTGCTCTTCGGTTTTCCCAATCTCCTTTGTCGCACATATCTTCGAATGTTGAGGAATTTCATTTGTCCATTCCATCCAAAAGTCAACCATTATTGCCAGAGAAAACTGTAATGAGAACGAAAAATGACCGAAGAACAAATAAATTCACTCACCTCGCTATTCAGGCAGACCTTGTCGTAATGCCTACGAAAAGAAAAAAATGAATTGAAAGTCATTTTAGAGTACACTAGTCTTCAGTCAAACACTTTCGTAAATCCCCTTTCTTCCAAACGCTTCCCTGACCCGACCATGCCATTTTTGGAGTTTATTTTGGTTGAACTCCGTTTTTATTTTGGTCAATTAAATTTCGTAACAAAACTGAACAAAAATCCAGTTCTGCCTGCAGATAATACTATAGCAGTTCAAATTTGGAACATTTCAAAAATAAAAACGAATCAATGCATTTTAAAAACGTCATTATATTCTACATTTTCTTCATCATAACACTGATATAGACCCTCACTCATGACCATACCATGCCCTCTGAAGGAGCGCTCCTAAACACGAACTAAAAGAGACCCTAACCCTTCAGACTGCCGATTGTACTTTCGCACAGACATCAAAATAGCCAGCTTGGCGTCTTCGGACAACAACTGAGCAACATAAAAGCAGAGAAATGATGATGATCTGCCTTTGATATGCGTCCGAACTTCTTCACCAGAGCACTCTACTGTCGACCTGTCGCCATACTTCATACGGGAATTTAATTACGTCTTTAAGCAACCTCGATTTAGAAGTGGCTTTTTGTTCTTTTGATAGATTGAAATTGAGGCTGACATTGGAGTTATTCTCAAGGGGGAGGGGGTACCACGAATCCTCGGATTAGCCCCCCTCGAAATAGCCACCACCACCCTAAAGCTGAAAATTTTTAATAAGCACCACCTCGAGTAAGCCCCACCCCCAAATGCTAATTGCATTAAAGTTTGTTTTTGGTGCTTTTTCTGCACTACTCACCAGGTTTTAATAAGTCCTCTCGAATTAGCACAACCTAAAATAGACAGATTAACCCCCAGGAGGATCTACCCTACTTCTTAATTCAAAGATCTACCGTACTTCTTAATTTTCGTTACGGGGGTCCATGCCAGTGTTCTTTTGTTGACCCCAAATATTGAGCAAACTTTTTAGTTTTAACTTTTCTTTTCTTTTAAATTCAAGGACACTACGTATTAATTTAGCCCAAAATTTCAGAACCCAAATATTCCCCGCCGCTTAATCTAATTAACTTCTTATTAATTTGTTAACCCCTTCCCTCCAATTATTTTACCTTTTCCTTGTTTGTTTTAAACTCATGAGCAACCATGCGCCACGTTAATCTTTGGTGTGCGTCTCTATTCGCAAGCTACACTCTAATTTTTGCCAATACTGTATTTAAACACTTAGAAATATTGTTCAACTTCATTTAGGATTTTGATCTTTCAAAACTTCACAAAAATTACCTCTCAAATGAAAAGTTCAATTTTAAAGGCTGCTAAAATTAATCTAAAATTTGGCTCGTGGAGCTTTATCACGATTAGAATAAATACAAAAATGTATCATTTTATGAGTTCAATGTCTTGGTAAAAACAAAATATAGCAATCAAGAGTCCTGTGGCTATGGCATAAATCTTGACAGCCAATCGTTGCTTGTAGTATGATTCGATCTGCAGAAAAATAAAGAAGAAACTATTTCAAAAAGATTGATAAAATAACATGAAATGACTTCTAAGGTAAGTCAGAGAGTTGAATAGTGAATTTAATGTACTCAGTCCGAATGTGATTGTCCTCCATCCAAGTTCAGTTCAGTTCAGTTGATACTTTTAAAATTCAGCCACGTACAAAGAACAGTCCAACTAATACCATGACAAAGTAAATTAAAAGAGTTCACAAAAATAAAAACAACTACACAAAAATACAAGAAAATAAATAACATAAAAACTACCAAGACGAGAGCCCCCCTCCCCCCCTAAAGAAAATGGGACAATAATTCTAAATTCAGACAATGCTCCTATTTTATAAAATATCATTGCATCTGAATGAAGTCTAAATAAATTCCTCTTGAAAGAATACAATCTGCTTCAGCTTACAACAGTTTAATTTTTCTTATCATATTTCTAAATAATTGATAAAAATTCAATTTGGCTAAGCCTGTATTTAAGCAAAATACATTTTGATGGATGATCAATGAAAAACTATGCATCGTTTTTATTCGTTCGTTCATTCCAATTTTCTACATTATCATGCTTGTTCGCAGCTGCAAACATATAATTCTTAACCTTATCACCCCCGGATAAAACCAAACGATCTATCGATAGAACATAGAACATTTATTTATCAGGGGGTATACAGAATGAAATCCTTCCTTTCAGATGTTTTCATAACTTTAATATTTCTAAAAGTGAGCTTACTGGCTACTCCCAACAAAATGAAAAACAAGATAACTATTCACTATTTCACTATTGTTAGAAAATTCGGCTCTGTTATACATATGTACGGTTCTTTCTAAGAAGCTATTAGTACTGGAAGTTTCATAGCCTTTATGAAATTACTGAATGTTTTTAAAAGTTTCTAAAAAGTCTTAAAATACAAAACAAACACCTTAATTAAAAATTTAAACACACGGGACAATAATTTTAGTACATCTGTATGGACGCACTGTATTTCTTTCAAAACAGCACCAATTTCATTAAATTTTATTAAATAACTTCCAAGAAGTAACTATGACAAATTGAAGATTCAACACATCCTGCGGTTTCTTGAAATCTGAGGCTCAGTACTGAAAGTTTCTTTTAGCTTTTTGACAATTTAAGTACAGGAAGAACCTGCCAATAGCCAATAAGAAATCAGTTTTAATTATGAAAGAAATTATGTCTGGTTTCTTAATATTTTGGCAAGTTATAAATTGTGTTTGGTTGATTTATGCTGCCAATACTGTGACAGAAAAGTCATAGCAATATCCCTCTTTTTTTCTGAAATGATTTCCATCGTTTAATTTTCAATTTTTTAATTTTCAATTAATTTTCAATTTCTCTTTATTCAATTTTCAAAAGTAATTTGTAAATTTTTGCCAAAAATCGGCCTGTGGTGTTTCATATGTCAGTTTCTTACTGGTGAGACCTTGACGTATGGCTGACTGGTAAAAACACCAAATTTGACTCGGAAAGGTCTTCTTATCTCAATGAAAACAATAAAAATTTACATTTACCTTTCTATTAAACTTTCCATCCAACTTCTTCGTAAGCTCTTGTCCTTGGTGATTTTGATGGTGACTTACTTGATCGATCTTTTCTCGGATCTTTTTCTTTCTTTGCTATGAAAAAAAAATTATCAAACGTATAATTTATCTGTCTGGTCATTATAATAAAGAGCAAGCCTTTTTACACGATACTTCTTAACGCGGAAAAATATATTTTGCAACATGGTCTCAGTCAAATGTGTGTCGTCCTATACACATGATATATTTATATCTATATATATATATACCAAAATCTACAAAGGCAAGCACATGTTACGAATAGACGATACAACCGGGAGCTTGAAGATATATAGCAACCCTGTAGCCAAGAATAATTTTACAAACAATTATCATTATGAAAAGAAAGAATAAGTGCAATGATTTTACAATTGACATAAGGCACATGTAGAAATATAGAGAATGAAAGTATGTGATACAGCTGAGGCCTTGATACAATGGAGGCCTTGATACAGACATTATGTAGATACAATACAAGGCCTTGATACGGTCGAGGACTACTTCAAATATAAGCGTATTCGAGTCAATTCGCAACCTTTCATCCTCATGCAAGAGAATTTCTACCATTTGTAAAATTGGACAAGCGATATGGAAATAATATCGTGTCCACGCGGCTAACAAGAGCCTTTTTGGTGTATCGTAGAAGCTAGCAGAGCAGCAAAAATTGCTCCATGTTTTCCATGCCGAAATTTATGGGGCATATTGGATTTATTGTATCACTGAAGATTTTTGAGGACACCATGCAACATTGCTATATGTTTTACCAATAGCAATAAAAAATAGAAAGTGCTATCAAAAAGTTCTCTCTGTTTTGTAATTCATTAAGCGATATTAACAATGTAGTAATTTCCACTATGGACGTACAGTAAAAACCCGCACATAAGAAACCAGATTTTTCATCCAGGGTATTGTTTCGTAAACAATAGGCTATTGTTTTATCTATTGTTCTCTCTAAAAAATCAAACTGGGTTTTCTTGAAAGTGTGTTTCTTATATGCGGGTTTTTACTGTATATTATGTTAATTTTAAATTGCTATTTTTTGCAATGTCAGTGAATAAATTGTACTCAATTTCTTTAATTACTGTATTTATTTGCATGTTGAGAATTTATAATCACATGAAAATAAAAACTTACTTCCAGAAGATGACGTCGGGGATGGTGATCGATCTCTGCTATAATAATAATCATTTCTTGCCCTGCAGAAAAGCAATACAGCATCAAAATCTCAGTCAACTTCGGTCCCAAGGATATGTGAAATAGCTCTACTAGCCCTTACCTCAGTCTTCTGAGCTTCTATTGGCTCAAAGACAATGGGATTCGCATGCTGGAAATGCAGTTCAATATCGTGGGATAAATAAACATAAATTTGGAGGAAAGTACAATGGATATGATTTCTTATCTGAAATATGTTCTTTGGAACGATGGTCGATCTCATCATAAAAACTAAAATTAAGTCCCCTCCCTATGTTTTGAATACTAACACAATATAACTTGCCTATACGTTCATACGAAGTTCACTAAACATTGGTGAGTATGCGAGTGAGTGCTCGTATCGAACGTGCCTAGTCTGCAAAAGTCTAGAGACGACTGGTTTCCAACAGGGGACACGGGTTATACATAATCAATCCACAAACTCTAGCAAGCTGGTACTCATTTTACCGACCTCGGAAGGATGGAAAGCCGAGTGAACTTTGGGAAACGCAGCTGGGATTCGAACCCCGGTCGCTGCTAAAGCGAGAGGAAGGAGTGCTAACCACTGTACCACACTCCCGACCACTGGCAAGTCATTTTGAAATTTTATGTGACTGTCACCATTATTAGCTCCAAAAAAATAAACCAAAAAATGGAAGTTATGCAGAATGAAAACCAAAGTTTCAACACAACCTTGTTTAATTCCCTTCGACCCAATAAATTAAAGAAATTTCAGTTTTGTACGTACTGTTTACACAAAATTTAAATTAATTTTATCGAAAAATTAAACATTGATCAAAATAAGAAAGGAAAATAGTAATAAAAACAAGAATAAGAAGCCAAACCTGGGTCTTATTCTCTTTTGAAGTTCAAAAATATCATTCTCTCTATTCTAAAAGATAAATAAATGAATAAACAACCTTTGTAATCATTGAGAAAATACGGAAAATCCTGGATGGTACATACATGCACACGAATGTTGAAAGTGGTCTTAAATGCATCCTGGAGACAACATATTACCATAAACAAGAGCTTTGTGGCCGCCTCTACCTCGCAGCTCATTGCATCCATCACCCAGAAGAGATTCTCCGGGAGCCAACCACAGGAAAAATTAACAGGGGAAGAGAACCAATAGATTACATTGACCTAATAAAACATGATACTGGACTTGACAACATCAAAGACATTTGGACGGCAGTGTTGGACAAGAAGGTATGAAAAGAGTTCATCAAGAAGGCTCGATCGGGAGATAAGTAAGTAAGTTGTAATCATAATAATATCGACAGATGAATATAAAATGCTAATATCTTTATGAAGGCCCAATTATGAAAATAAAACGTATTGCAAAAAACTATAATGTCTGTCAACTCAAAAATACAATTCCCTGTTGTCCGTTCCTATTTGTCATTTGAAAATACAATGAAAGCCCAAATATCATTAAAGAAATATGGCCACAAACGTCTTATTTAGAAACAAAATGGTATATACACCATAAAAATATATCTAACATTTTCCAAAGGTTTAAAAAAAAAAATATCAATCTTTCCTAAGCAAGCTGTTGATGAAATTCCAAGAAATTTCACTTGAACACAATTCCACAAAAAGAGCCCAAATTGAATTGTATTAAAAAATACTAAAACATATTAATAGTTACCATCCTCTCTTTATCTTTTTCGTCTTTCTTTTTTCTTTCACTTTGTTTGTCTACTTTTACTGAAATCAGAAGTTCGTCTTTGATTAAGAAAAGATTATCACGAAAGCAAATAATACATAATTCGAGAAAAACAATTTGTAAGCAAATCAAGGTCAAATCCTTCGCAGTTTCCTTCGGACTTCTGACTCACTATTACTTTTTATTTCGATTCGTTATTATTATTTTTTTCGTTATTATTTTTCGGTACTTAATCCTGGTCTTCATGTGGTCAAACTAGTAAATGAAGCCACTACGATAATTTTCTTTTTCCATGTATAATTTTCTTTAAAGAGGGTAGGGATGATGAAAATATTCTCCAACACTAAATTGCCCCGGATGAACAGATTTCATATTCAAGCCAAACAGCGCATTTGTTTACGTTTTAGCTCTTGACCAATAAGAATGCACCACGATGTCATGTAATTTTATTTGATAGGGGAAACTGCGAGGAAAACCTCTTCTCCTATATGGCTTGCCAACAGTGGTTATTGGACAACTTTTGAATGATTTTCTATGTTTAGGTCAAACTTTAGTAATTTTTGAAACTTTCCGGGCTGCAATTTGAAATAGCTCAAGTTTTCCAAGAGAAATCGTATTTTTAAATCATGCTAAAATTTAAGGCTTGGGTGGAGATAAAATCCCTCAGGCCCTGTTGCATTCCTGCGATCTTTAATCCTTCCTTCAAAGAATTTTCGATGATTTCTTAAACGTTTTGCAACTGCAATCCAAAAACGCAAATAAATCAACAGAAACCTCATTGTGAGTCCCCCTGGGATGGCGAGATTGTTTGTTGTGAAGAGTTAAAATCAAAATTAATATTTTGGCAACAAGAATGCTCAACTTGGTTCAAAACGACGCGCGCTTTTTTCTATTTGTTCTCTGTTGCAGTTGTTTCTGCAACCCCCTGAATCTCACATTTGTGCTTAGCCGTGTTGACGTCATTATGCCATGGCAGAGCTCCTTATTTGGTCATCGAAAAGTTCTGCGCATGGGAGGAAGCAAGTTTCAAGAGAAGCTTGAAAACTAGGCTTGGCTATGTTTACAAACACATTTAACTAAAGGTAAGTATTCTGCGATGCATTAAGATGCTGGTCAAGTCAACAATAATGCTTAGTGAAACAACCATGTTAGAAACGTTCGACTAGATGAAAGCAGCATCAATGCAAAATTATATATGCCATGTAGAGTGCAATAAAAACCTGCATATAAGAGCAAAAACATTTAAGAACCCTACAAAAAAATTTCCCTACAAATTTCTGAAAAATGCTGTACTTTTGAAGAAGCTAAAAAGAAGATTTTAAAAGTCGATGGGAGTTAAAATAATGTAATTTATGATAATGTAATTCATAATTAATTCACCATATGCGAGTAGAATGAAAGGGCAACATTGACAACTAAAATAAATTACTTACTTTGTTTGCTCAACTGTTTTTGCATTCGAAGTTTCAACCTTTCTTGCGGGGTAAGTTTTGGCTGCAAAAAGAAGCAAAATATAATTTCTCCGACGCAGTAAAATTCAAAAACACAACAACAAAAAACAAGAATTGTCGATAACATTTTGAGCCTTAGACCTTGTTTTGGGAGGATTGAGATTAATAATCATTCCCCGATTACACTATGCTGGTACGACACGAAACAATTCCTTGACAAACAAATGAGCATATGAGCAAAAGTGGCTGTAATTGAAATTCCACACCGGCATAGTGTGGACGGGAGGTCAACGAGGCATGATTTCTTGCCGTATTCGTTTCAAACCAGCATTGAGTAAAAACGGGGTCCTAATTGTTATATTCTATTAATAGGGACAAACGCATAATTGTTGTTGTTTCAATGCGTGTTTCTCTGAGGTTTAACTTTAGTCAGCAAGAACTCATCACAATACATCACAGGAACTCCGTTTGCCTGAACTAACTTTATGGCCCACATTAAATACGAGGATTCAGGAAATTGATTATTGAAGTTTGATTTTGATCAAAGTTGATTTAGATGAACATAAATAAACAGCCAGAATATTTTTTCCACAGCTCTTTGAGGTCTTTGATTACGATTCTGTTGCCAGAAGTGATGTAACTTTTATCATAAAACACAATGAGACAAAAAAGTCCTTAATAAGTCTACGACAGAAGCATGAAGCTACAGCAAATAAACGTATTATGTTTTAACCTTTTCGCCAGTTGGTGTCCCATGACTCTTAGCACCACCACTGTGAACGAACGTTAATAAATCAGAGATACTGTACATTTGATAAACGTTATACGGGGTGTCCCTAAAAAGCCATACATTGGTCTTGCAACATTATTGCAAAAACATGAGTACAAAGCTCCATGTGATTACCTGCAATAGGAAACCTAATAACTGACAAACAATTTGAGATCTCGCTTAAGGAAAATGCAAGATATTGTTGACCGTTTGAAAAAAAAACAAGAAGGGGGGTGCATCCTTTCAGAACTGCACCATTTCAATTCACGTTTCCAACAAGGCCCTAACACTATCTGTCTGGTTACTTCCTCCTCTAAAATTGTTGAAATTGTCGCCTTTGAGTTGTTCCTATCAAGACTGTCAAAGTGAATAAGTTCCTTGAAATATTGAACTGTGCGAAATTCAAAGAATTCTTTTCTATTTTTGCATTTCAAACAAACGGAAAAATTCGAATATTTTCGCAGCTACGTTTGTGATGAATGAGGTCTGAAATTGTTCGTTACTCGTCAGGTTATTTATTGATCATAATCATAATCATAATGAGTAATCATAATGAATTTTGTATTCTCACGTTCGCAATAAAATCGTAAAACCAAGGTAAGGTTTTTTGGGAAACCCGATACATAAATTCTACACACAAAATGTCCTTTATTTCATTCATTGAACAATGCATATATCAATTCAACCACAACTTCATAAAATTTAACAACTTCCCATGACTCGTTCCATCCATTATTAATAAAGTATTTACTGAACAAAAACTGGAAGAGACGATCACAAAATTCTTGCAGAAAAAAAGAACAAAATCATAAATCATAAAAAAAGTCTGAAGTTACCAGTTAAAAATTATATAAAAATTATATAACCTGTATTAAAATGAGAAACCTAACAAAATCAAAACAAACTCTTCTTTTAGAGATAATTTAACAGTTATAAGTTTCACAGTAAGTTTCTCAATTTTACAAATCCTGCATTTACAAATAAAATTCAAATGAAATGAAATAAAGAAACGTTGTTTTGAAATCAGTAGAGTCCCAGGAAATACAAATCAAGAACAATTAGAAAGTGAAACGGAAACAAACAAACTCACGATGAATCTAATTTCCTTGTAATTGATTTTGAAGTTGTTGATTTTGGGGATCTCGATCTTGATCTTGACTTGGACCTTGATCTTGACCTCGTCTTTGATCTTGCAGGTGATTTAGAATGTGACCTTGATGTTCTCGAACTTTTTCTTCTTCGGAAGCCATCATCAGAATCACGACGTCTTCTATGGTGTCTACCTTGAGAAGAAGACCTAGATCTATCCCTGTGACGTGAGTGCGATCTTTTGCGTGACCCTGACGTCGACCTAGATCTCCGACGATGAAGAGATCTCGAACGTGACCTAGAATGTTCTCCACTATGCCTTTTGTCTCTTGAACGATGTCTTTTAGAACTTCGATCCCTGGACTTACTACGATCACTGTGTTTCCTGTATTCGTGTGAATGACGTGACCTGCGATTTTTATCACTATGATCCCTGTGTAATTTCTTGGAATTGGTCTCATTGCTGATTAATTCAATAAATCAAACAATTCGTGTAAACCATGTGATAAAATGTTTGAAAATAGGTAAATAATTGGAGTGCAAAATTCAATTTATACGTACCAACGATCAGTGGATAAGATGAAAGTAATCAACCAATATGAAAAAGAAAGAAAAACGAAAATGAGAAAGAATTCTTTCGAATCATCAAAAGTTTGTTTTAAATGTTATGACACTCCTGGTGTTGAAATGAACAAAGTAGTGCTAAAAACATTCTAGCATTTTAAATTTGGTTCTCTTGATTCTTTACACAGAGTGTCAGCAATTTAAAACACTTTAAAACATACACATATACTAAAACATAAATGTAAGTTGCCATCAACCTCGTTGCAAGCAATATTAATATTTATCAGAGAAGAAATACCTATGGAACATATTAAAAGGGGCCTGGGAGCAAGGTTGAGCTTCTATGAAATATCCCTGGGAGCAAGGTTGAGTTACTATTAATGTCAAAAGGATACTAAAGACAATCACAAAAGCGTGCGGTAAAAGTAAAATGTGGGATCTCAAACTTAAGGGAAAATTAGTTATATTCGTTATAAAACAGGCAAATTTCAGTCTGTAAAAATTACTCACGTTGAACTATGAAAAACTCATCTCAGGAAAGAAACTTAAAATAACTCTTCATGCACATAAACGAAGAAAGAGCAGATCTTATCTCCTGCTTTTCATAAAGTTAATGTTCTTCGTTCAACACCAGTCAATGCACAGTACAGAGTAGACCAAAAAGAGTTGTGCCGTTTTCTGAGCTATTCTGCAATATCTGTTTGTTACTAGGCAATAAAAATAACACATAAAAGATGCCAGAAAGATCAATTAAGATTTAGATATATCACTCAAATCACTATCTGTGCTTATTCTAAAGCACCCAAATCACGAAATAAACATAATGGGGTTTTCGTGAAGTCCATCAGACGGAAACACACTATTTTTATTTTTGTTATTTGAATGCCTTAAAATCGTCACAGAAGGTTGAATCATGTCTTTAAGTTGAGTCATATCTTTCCGCCATCTTGTCTGTGTTATTTATACGGCCTAATAACAAACATAATTTGCAGAGTAGCCCAGAAAAGGGCAAACTTTTTTTTGGTCTACCCGGTATTTTGGTCTACCCGGTAAAATAAAATAAAATAAAATAAAATAAAATAAAATAAAATAAAATAAAATAAAATAAAATAAAATAAAATAAAATA
>JAYJMH010049525.1:0-13817 GCA_036873815.1 Phacellophora camtschatica | reverse complement strand
CATTGCAAATGTGGTTTTTGTGGACCCAACATAACTTGAGGGTTTGTTTTGACAACTCTTCAAGGATGACAAAGATTTGCTAAAAGCTCGATTTCTCAGAACAGGATTTAGGGACACCAGGTAGCATTCAAAAATCTCCTTGTACCTAACGGGCCAATCAATTTCATTAAAATTTCACACACAGGGTCATAAAGTATTGTTCTTCGAAAGTGTGTCAGGGTTTTTCTCGCAATCTAACAGTCCAACTTTTAAAAGGTTTTGAAATAGAAAAAGTCTTAGTTATTCCAAGCTTACACAACATGTCAAAATTTGCTGACACACTTTGGTTGTTCATGATCTTGAATGAATGAATAGCAAAAGGGGAGGTACAAGGAGCATTTCTCACGCAGGCAGTAAATTTTGAGTTAAATCCTCATTATATCATTTGCGCATATACATAAAAAAATTCAAGTATTTTTCATGGATTCTCCATTAAATTCTACATAGAATGTTGTATATATGTACATGATTTGTTTAAAAGCCGACAGCAGAGAATTATCTTTTGAAAATCATCTCTGGAAGGGGTACAGTAACCTTAAATAATTTCTTGTGAATTATTCAACGGTATTCAATTTGTTTTTATTCCTTATTTATCTCAATTATAACAAGAGGCTTGTTTGAGGGGGGCTTATTTGAGGCGGCTTATTTGGAGGTCGGGGCTAATTCAAGGATTTATGATATGACAGTCGGTTGTTTGCATGACTAATTAGATAACAATTAGTGTTAATTACTTTTTTCACAATAAAATTTTATGAAAAGTCAGAAAGTTTAAACATAGAGTGATAATACACGTAGGGGAAAAATATGCCCCAAACCGAATAGGGTTAATTAATTAATGTGTATTCTCACGAAAAAGCAAGCACAAAATCTAAAATTAAATGAATAATCAAACATAAATCAAATGACAATTAATTAATCAAAGAATACAATAAGAGAATTGGAATCCTGTAACACTAGAATCAGCCCGGGAGCACATTTCCTTTGCACAATTTTTGAAGTTGTTTTCAAATTCATTGTAAACCATTTGTTTATTTTTGCAAACAATGTTGGTTTTGCAAAAACATTTGCAGTTCAGTGGTGCAGCACAAATTTTGTATATTATGTAAAAATGAACTTTCCACTGTGTAAGTATATTTGTAAGTATACTGCTGAAGTATATTTGTGACCAACAAAGTTCAAAAATTGTGTGGCAACCTGGCAATAGATTTGTGACATTTGCTTTGTTTATCTCATTTTATGTGAAGTGTTATATTAGCAAGTTATTATTGCCTGCATTGCACTTTTACAGTATAACTTTAATGCATTAATCAGTTCAGCATCACAACCACCTGTTGGGGAATAATTCCTCGATCTGGAATATAATTTCTGGATCAAGGAATGAATATGATCCTAATAATTCCTTAATTCCAGAAAATGACAGCATTTTACCATAAATTTACTTTTCGAACTTCTTTGCAACATCAGCAAAGAGTAATCATTTTGAAGTTTAGATTTTGGTGCATTATGTTGTTGTTGTTGCAGTTGCCTTTGTTGTTCACCGACA
Organism: Phacellophora camtschatica; assembly: GCA_036873815.1. NCBI lineage: Eukaryota > Metazoa > Cnidaria > Scyphozoa > Semaeostomeae > Ulmaridae > Phacellophora > Phacellophora camtschatica. The sequence goes on along the minus strand of JAYJMH010049525.1, from coordinate 12,235 downwards.
TCAGAAGCAGTTGCTTTTGTAGCAATTATCACAGTGGCAGCATCTCGCCAAACTTTCCTCACTGCTCTACTCATAATGCATGTTTTGTGTAATCATGCAAAAATTATTGATTAAGTCAAGATGCCTATCCTTTTCAGTGAGTCTTTGAACTTGGTTGTGCAAGTGAAACTTTGTTTTTGCTCTGAACCCAATGTGGATGACGTTCGGAGTTGTTACGCAATTCTGTCTCCTTCTCAGGGGGGCAAGAATTAGCAACGACAACAACAATTGTCTGCCATTGCCGTCAATATTTCAAATTTTGTCAGGCAAGAAGGAATCTAAAATTCAGAGTGGAAACTGAAGAAGTAACTGGAAGTGAATCTCAAAATGGCCACATCGAGGAAGTATGTCACATCACACATAACAGATCAATAATAACTATTATCAAGAAATGTAAAATGATATAACAATAATGAATAAAAATAAATGCACACAAACAAACAGGACAATATTTAAATTAAATAAAAAACAAAATGAAGATTCATTTTCATTTTTGTAACAAAACATGCATATGTTTGATGTTGAAATTTTTTTAATTGTCAAAGATCTTGCCCAAAAGTCTCCATCCAAACTGGAATCTTCAGCAGTGTGTCATTCATGTCACATCAAATTCAAATCAAAATTTATTTATAAGATATCAGTATATATAAATATATCAATACATACATCTTTTTACACAACCCAGAGGAAAAGCAGGAGCCAACTGCCTGGGCCCTTCACAATAGATCAAAATATTTAGCTTAAGTAAGTTATTACCTATTGTATTATAAAGTTTTCTATAAACAATTATGTAACAATCAAATAACAATAAGATACTAAATATGCCAAATGATTAAAATGAGAATAAAATGATAAATCTACTCTATTTTTAAATGATAAAGATGCAAATTGTGCACATTCAGTGTGGTCACAACACAATTTATATGAGTTCTAAAAATTAAGTATAGCGATTAAGGTTGTTTTGTTTTTTGTTAGAATCAGATAGCAATTAAGGATAGATCATTTCATGAAAGTCTTCTTCATATGAATAGTTAATTTTACAATTGAAAGTTCAAGCTAAAAGATTGAAAATCTGATATATTCTTCAAGGTGTTACCTGGAAAAAGGCATGTACTGAAGAAGTTCTTCAGTGGGCACAACAAAATTTTTGTGTTAGATAAGCACCAACCTTAGTCTGCAGAGTACACAAGCCTTTTTTTAATTTTTCAATGTACACCAATTTTGGATGAATTATATTGTTCTAAATTATAAAAACAATTGAGAGGGTAATTATTAACAGGGTAATTATCTCTGAAATAAACCCTTCATCTTTTCTTACTCTCAGGTTTGGGATGGATCGTTTGTTTTGTCGTAATCATCCAAATACTCCATTGGTTGAAGATTACAGAGCTGGTGATATGGTATGCCCAGAGTGTGGACTTGTTGTAGGAGACAGGTGTGTATTTGGTTTTAAATTTACGGAATTTAGGAAATATTAAATTATGTTTGACACAGAACTAAATAAAAACCTGGCTTGCATCTGATTGCAATTGGAGTTGCAAGTGATTGCAAGGACAGGCATAAATTTAGTCACACAAGTTTGTGTTGTAATTATATGGAAACATCATAAAAACTCCTTGCAACTGGTTGTGATTCTTAATTTTTATAGTTAGTTTTCGTTTTTTCAGGGTGATTGATGTTGGTTCAGAATGGAGAACATTTAGTAATGAAAGCAACTCAGCTGACAGGTCTCGTGTTGGGGCTACAGAGGTATGTGAATAAGCAAAATAGAATTTTTTTTAAACAATTGTTAACCAATTTGTAACAACAGGTTATCTTTGAATAAGATCATACAATTGCCATGCCATCCTGGGTGAGATGAAATTTGCTTAATCATGCATGCATTGTTTTGAAAATCACAGAATTTTCCAACAAACGATCGACAATTTAATTTGATGCCAAAACTGGGCCAGCCTGGTTTGATACAAAGTCATGCTGAAAAACACCCTAAACTAAACATGGAAGCTTGTTTACCTAGGCTAGCTTGGTCCATATACTGTTTCTTATAGGTGTGAAATCAATTTTTTCAAATTGCAAATTATGCATAGTAGGTGTGAAACCTAAATTTTTGTTCTTCATAACTGCCACACAAATGTCAATCAAATCATTTTCCTGCACAAGAACTTACTTATTGATCTTGCCACCCAAATACTTTTTATATTTGCTACTCAAAACAAGCTATTTTGTTTTGCTGCATAACTTCTATGCTTTAACTTAAAAAGGTTACTTTTCAATTTGATCTCATTTGCGTGATGTCTTATTCTTTTTTCAAAGAATCATCTTTTAGAGGGAAATGATTTGTCTACAATGGTTGGACGGGACAGAAACTCCGGATCTGCTGCAGATTTCCATAATTTTTCAAAGTATCAAAATACAAGAAGTGGGGTATGATTTGACTATGTTTTAAAGAATGTTTTCAGTTTTATTTACTGCATGTTACATAAGATATATTTTAAAATATGTTTTTAGCATTGTTCCTAGATAACGAACATCCCAAAAAACCTAACATGTGTTTTGCAAGTTTATTCATTGTCAGTCAATGTTTTGACATTATAGCTACCTGCCAGCTCTAATGGCACTCAAAATTTGAAAAGATTCACTGATCAAACTCATCAAGTCAATAAAAAAGCAGGCAGGTTGTTTTAATGTCAAAGTCTGCACTTGGGTGTTTTAATTGACTGGAAATCTCACAGATTGATTTTGTATGCATTATGGATTTTGTTTAAATTTTATTCTACATATATCCTTTATGGAAACATAATGTATGCATATATATACTTGTTGAATCTACATATAATTTTTTGTTCTATATCTTTGTTTGTCATTATCTGCTTGTTATAATTCTTTCAGATGAGTGGAACTGACAGAAGTTTGTTAAATTCCTTTAGAGAAATAAGTAACATGGCTGATAGGATTAACCTCCCCGGAAAACTTGTGGTAAGCATTAAGAATTGTTGAAGTGAAAGATTTGCAATATGAAAGCTGACAAATGCTCTATTTCAGTGATCTTAGGGTTACTGTAAGCCCTTCAAACAAAGAATAAATGAATTTTTGTTTTTTATCATATTTTAATAGTTTAGTCATTGGACTACATGTTTTTCTTAGTTAATTTCACAGTTTAGGTGTTTCACTTGAGGTTTTGAACTTTTAAATAAAATCCTTTGATGATGAAAATTTGTGAGAAAAAGACTTAACAATAACTAGATCAGACTGACTTCTATGGTTTTGTTAATATTCTGGAGAGTTTTTCAAAATTGCAACACATTTATTTCTTTATTGCTTGACTTTTTGGTTTTTATATTTGTAGACAGATTGTTAGGTTATTTTCCTACAATTTTAGCTTTTTCAAAAAATTCAACAGTCCAACTTTTACAATGTTTAAAAAAAACAAAAAACTTGGAAACCAAAACATTAATTTAAATATGTATTGGTTTTTCTTTCTGTGATTTCCTAACATATTAAAATTATCGGGCAAATGTTTTTACTGATGACCTTTTGCGTTGGTTTGATCACAAAGCTAAGGATAAGGTGTTCAACAACTATTTTCACAAGCATTTTTCAATTGTGATATTTCAGCTATTTCATTTGCACTTTTTAACAGCAAAACACCGATATTTTTTTCTGGATACGCTATTTCATTCTGCACAGACTTTTGTTTACGTGTAGGATTTATCTGAAAACCTACCGCAGGAAATTTGATTTGTATTTGATTTGAAAATGTAATTCTTTCTCGAGTTTTGAAGGATTTTGGTGAAGATTTCCCCACCAAGATTGAACTGATTTTGAAAAAAGTATGGATTTACAGTTGGATTTAAACTTTTTGTAATCAAGGATAGAGCAAAGACACTTTTTAAGCAAGTGCATGATCAAAAGACTTTGAAGGGAAGGAGCAATGACGCCATTGCATCTGCCTGCCTATTCATTGCATGCCGCCAAGAAGGAGTTCCACGGACATTTAAGGGTAAGAATTGATATCATGAAATGCCTTTTCTTGTATTTAAGATTGTATATAGCAAGGTCCTATCACAAGGTTATTAATTTTATACCAAATTTTCATTCTGAATCTAAGAATATTTTGGCTTGCAACAAAGACGAGATTAACTTCGTTGTAATAATTATTATTATAATATTATGCCATGTGCACTACTTATAAAAGTATGGCATGCAAAGACACCACGAAAGCATGAAGATAGGAGATAGATGAAAATAGAAGCATGCAAAGACAACACGAAAGGAAAACAATGATAATTCTGTTGTTTTGCATTATTTTCTGCGTGATAAATTTTTATTTCTTTCGTTAATCCTTTCACGCTCTAATTTATTTCTGCAAATCCAATGCAAAATTTAAGGTAGCACATCCAAACCAACTTGATTTAAATGATAAACTTACGTTGACAATATCTGAAATTAATATAAAGTTTTACCGCATTTACCTACTGAAAGTATCACGTTTTACGTTGCTTGTCAATGGGACGTATGACTCCGCCCTGGATGAAGGAGTTAAAGATCTAACAATCTGTGTCTACATGATTATATTCATTTTATTAATGTTGACAACATTTTTGACATGAATTTAATTTAATTTTTTGCCTCACGGAATATTGCACATAAAAATACTGTCATTATCTGATTGATATCCTCCAAGGCTCAAATAAAGAGGCACTGCCCAGGATTTCATGCGATTCTGTTCAATCTTTTGCGTGTTATCTTGCAAAATTAAGGCATCCATTTTTTGTGCAGAAAGGGCACTTGTCTAACATAAAGAGGTCATGTATTTAAATTAGAAGTGGGGTTCATGTTCCCCCTGTGAGTTGTTTGAAATAACAGGTGTTTATGAATCCCGGACTCGATAGCACATATGTTGGGGCTACCTAGTATGCCACAGTAACTCTAAAATAGGCCTCACTTTAATTTTCATCACTGTGATTATTTTATGCTTGTAATTTTTGTAGAAATTTGCGCCATCAGCAAGATATCCAAGAAAGAGATTGGTCGTTGCTTCAAATTAATACTGAGAGCTCTAGAAACGAGTGTTGATTTGATCACTTCAGGAGATTTTATGGTGAGTAGCATGGCATTAATTTACATTTTGAAAATAAATATTTGCAGTATTAACGGCCATGGGATAAACGTTATGATTGGCTGATTTTAATATTTAAACGAATGTAAACAAACTTACTTCTGAATCAATCAAATAACAAGGGGGGGGCTTATGTGAAACAAAATATTGCAGTTTCAAACATAAAAGTGCGATTTGTCGCTGTAAAGAATAGATTTCGACAACTTTAACGCAGCGAAGCATAACCAATGAAGTCATTTAAAGTTTAGTTGTCTTTGTTTATTTTGATTTGATTGAGTGAACATAGAGTGTGTCATGTTTGAAACCGCATTCTTTTGTTTTGAAAAATTCCCCCTGCTGAAGCAAATGGTAAATCATCCTAAACCATCATGGCGAGTGCTATACACAAGTTTTGCACGCATTTGTAAAATTCTTTACTTGGATTTACAATAACTGTTTAATAGTATAAATAAAATAAAAAGAAATGAAAACTTGGATTATCGTATTTCTTTTGATTAAGGCTCCCGGCGTTTCTTAAGTTTCTCACCCCAACCTCAGGATCGCCGGATAAAATATATCATTTGCTGTTTATTAATTTAGAATAAACAAACTTTAAATTTATTCATTTTATCTTGGGTTTTCAGTCTCGGTTTTGCTCCAACCTCAATTTGCCGATATCTGTGCAAAGAGCTGCGAGTTATATTGCGAAGAAAGCAGTGGAACTTGACCTCGTTCCAGGGTAGGTATTCATAAATATGCCAGGTCAACTCTTATTTTATTGAGGCTCTCGTTTTGTGCTGTTTTAACCCTTTCACCTGGGGCACAGGAAACCTACTTCTAAAATTTCTTCATTTCTTCATTTCTTTTTGTAATGTTGAATTTTGTTCTTAATTCCGAAATATTTTTCAATTTTGCTCTTCTCTTTATTCCGCAATAAAACGGCGAAGAAAAATTATGGAATAACGAACAAAATTCAAGATTAGAGAAAAAACGAAGACATTTTAAAAGTGGGTTCCCTGTGGATAGGGTTAAACTGGCATGTTCCTCATTCAATGTTGAAGAAGACCTTTTTGCCATACATTAACTACAAAATATTTCTCCACTATTAATACACCACTTATTAATACACGCGAAAATGCGCCATCATGGATTTCTGCAAAATTTTACTCCATGGGATTCTTTGAAGTTTGAGAATTTATAAGGGTCCGGGTGACATTTTTCACCCCAATATTTTACAGTTCCCTTATAATTTTTCAAGGTTTGAATGCTGATAAAATCATTTGTAGTTAAGAGAAAATAATAAATATTCGTAGATTGACTAACTTTTTCATCCCAATTGGAATCTCAAGTCAAAAAATTAATATCTTGAAGTTTTGAAAAATTCCCAAAATGGCGTACTTTCGTTAAAGTGGTGTATTTGACTTGTCTAAGAGACCTGTAATAGACTATGGCCTAGCGAGGGAGAGGGGCGAAAAAAAAATTATAAAGAACTCAGACCCCATTGCAAAATTGGTTTTATATTTCAAGCCCCAATATCTCAATCTTAAAAACATTCAGAACCCATCATCGTTAAATAGTGATGATCCTATTCAATTTTTTCTCTAAAAATTTGGAAAAAATAGGGCTGGACCCCCATCTACGTTTACATTTATATAAATGGCTACTTTTACCTCTCTACATACAATACAATATATTTATTTGCCATTCATTAAGATACCTAATAATTGTCAAAGCAGAGAGCTAAAAATCAGTTTTTGCTGAAGAGAAACCTTTTAAATTAAAATAATTTAAGGAATCAATCACATGATTAGCACAATGATTCTACAGCAATACACAACAATTAAATGTCTCAGATGAAGGAGTTGGACCTTTCTTTAACAAATACGCAAAATGTTTTAGCATTTTCAGACCCCATTTTAAATTACTTTTTTATGACAGTTCCCCAAGTCTTACTATAATTTTTACCCATAATTTTTACCACGTGTTTATTAATTGATTGGCTTTTTTTAAATTTAGACAAATTAACACGTGAATGAAATAGAAAATTTATCTCTGTTTTTATTTTAAAATTAACCAATCACATCACAGAATATTTAAATACTGTGAATTGACTGGCTATTTTGAGAAAGTAAACAAATCGACTGTGGAATCTTGTGCTCCTTAATGCAATCTTGCATTCACAATTACTGTCTTCGTATCATAGCAATTTATGAATAGGCACGCGATTCGTTACTTTTACATATGGTTGCAAATACGATTTTTGTTAACTTTGTATAACTTTTAGTCGTAGCCCTGTTTCTGTTGCTGCAGCTACGATTTATTTGGCGTCGCAAGCATCAGAAGACAAACGCACTCAAACTGGTAATCCCGAGTTTTTCTCTAATTCGAATATATCAAATCTTTTCGTTTGTTCACATAGTTCTTCCAATATATTGCATGTTTGTAGGTTTGTTCCCACATAGTATAGAAAACACACGAAAGTGGTAAGGTAGGAAACATATACATGTTTTCAGGATTCCCGGTATTACTCGACGATTAGTCATTGAAAGTTGACTTATTTAACAAAACTTTACTCCATTTTGTATTTTGCAGAGATTGGTGTTATAGCTGGCGTTGCAGATGTGACCATACGCCAGTCGTACAGGCTTTTGCTGCCAAGGGCCGCAGAACTCTTTCCACCAGATTTCAAATTTCACACTCCAGTTGAAACCCTTCCACCAGCTTGAAAAAAGTCAGCAACGTTCACAGTGCTTTTCTGAGGACGATCCTAGCTGAATGGCTGATTCAGACATTGCGAGATGTTAGCTGGAAGTTTGAGTACATTTTGTTGGGAAACGATGGCGTCGTTTTGGAATAATATTCTGTTTTTGTATTTTTACCAACATTATTTTGACGTCTGTTTCGTGTAAATTTGGCAAGGTTTTTGACAGTTAACTTTCACTGGGACTTGCAGAACAGTATCATAACAAAGTGGCACTCTTGGTTGAAAATCGATTTAACGCTGTTGACTCATTTGCTTGAAAATACCCTTCAATGCAAATTTGAACTTTGTATATGTACGCCTTAAAGATTCCATGGAAGCAGTGACCATAAAAGCAGGATTCTATGGAAGCAGTTATCAGCAGTGTCGAAGAGAATATGACATAAATAGGACGTCGACATTGAAATTTTAAATGTATTAGTTTTATAAGGCAATTAAAACAACGAATTGGGGAAGAACTATACTTTATAAAAGTATACTAAGCAAACAAACAGTAAGAATAGAGGAGTACTGGTAATTTCTTGCAAATGCAGCAAGGGGCTTATCGGGTAATGTGGCAAAATGCAATTATTATTTTGCATTTTTTGCCACTTGGTAAACGAAATGTAAATTTGATTGTTCAATAATGTTTATTAATATAATTATATTTGTAGAACTGTTCCTGTTTTCTATTGGTATTGTCAAATAATTACGCTATTAAAATATGATGGTCAATCGTTCAAACATTGCTAAAAAATTTATCCTTTTTACTCATTATGTATTTTTACATTTAAATTTGCAGCTTTCCAAGAAATTTATTTATGTGAGGCTATTTTAGCTTCTGGTTGACAGAGTTGAACTGCCATATACAGGTGAACCTCTCTAACTCAAAGTCACTAAACTCGGGCTGCGTTCTAGCCTATGTGTAGCCTCCAAAGAGTTTTGAGTCTGCATCCAGGCTAGCTGCGTTCACACTGCTACGTATTCATTTCCATTTCTTTCTGTTGGTGAAAACGCTGCTCGTCCACACTGCTCCGTTGTCAAGTAAATACCCTTTCAATACGATGGGTGTTTACACTGCTCTAGCAAAAAGTATCGTTTGTGATGTATTCATTTTTTGTGTTCTCGCTAAAAGCGGAGCGTGTTCAGAACGAATCGTTTTCAAATTAGCAACATGAGCACCAGGCAAAAACGGATAAATTTTGTTCCGTTTTTATATGAATACAGAGCAGTGCAAACGTAAGCCTCAAACTCCTGGTTAACTCAAACCGTTTTGTACACAATTCAACCTCATTAACTCTAACTCTTTTGGTATACAAACATATGTTTTGGGGGGAGGGGGGTTAGGGTATAAATTGTTAAAATAAAATGAGAACAGTGAAAAACACAATTGTGATAAATGGCAGTCGCTCAACTCTTTTATATAGTAAGAATAATATTAATCATGTATAAATTAAATATCGAATCATGTTGTATTTATTGACTGTCTTTGAATTGTGATGAGCTCTGATTCAATTATGTGTGAAATGAAGATTAGTTTCTGTGTGTGTTGGTAGGAAAGTGTAGTTTGATGATGAACTTGATGATCAAAAGAGCCATGATAATCAAAAGATATTTTATCAAGAGATTGGTCACATGACTAGAATTTGGTGTAAGCAAACTTTAGCTGAATAGGTCTATTGAACATTCAACTGCACCCAGGCTGCAACTACCATGTTTATCATGGCTTGCAAGCCATTATATTTAGGCAAAGGCTGTTTGCAGTCAATTGCACTGATACACTTTCTCACAGCGCCCTCTGACAATACTGACCATGTTACACATATAGGTTGGGTTTTGGAAAAAGTGTTTAGGGTTAAAAAGACCAGCTTCATGCCCTTCAAATATTCCATGCTAGGATGTGCTGGACAGCCATCAACTATCAAGACAATTTTGTTTTTCAAAACATTTATTTGGTGTGGCTGGAAGTTAAAGTCAACTGTTTCAGCCTGATTCCATTAAATGGTTGTCTTGCCATTCTGCCATGCACCAAAACAGAAACTATGATTCAAAAATTAAATGCAACAGTATAATGTTTCTAATAATCATTTATATATACATGAAAAACCCTTTATCCACAAACAATGTCCATTCTCCCACAATTTACTACAACAGTCATACCTATTTATCAGGAATTACACAAGACCTTATAATTAGACCAGTAATTAAGATAAACAATGGTGTATGGATGACAGAGTATTGTAAGCTATTTCCTCCAGCGAGCTTCTGGCACAAAAGTATCTTATAAATGAACAACAAGAGCAGAACAGCACCATTCAAAATCAATCTTTTGAATGCAATTTCATTTTCCTTTGCTAAATACATTCGAATAAAAACAATGGCATCAAAATAGGCAATGAGACCATCACATGCAAAAAGTGGAACAAAGACTGTCCACCATGACATTGATACCATGTCCTCAAGCTTCAGCGCAAGAAGGATGCTTGCTGCAAAACAAGCTGCTATCATCACAGCAAATTCAAAAACTGTCAGTCTTAGCCATCTTGTTAGCTCCCTCAAAGTGAAGATCATATTGTTCCTTGATTTGTGTGGTCCTTTTTCATGAACTTGTCTCAGTCAGCAAGTATCTGTCTTGCCTAAAAACATTTTCAAAATAAATGTTTGTTTTCACTTTCACTCGTTCCCCTGTGTGCTTTCATTTCCAAAAGGAGGCTGCAAGAAAAAATAAATGAAAAAAATAACAGAAAATGGCCGAAGAAAGTGGCGGGAAATTTTTGCTGTGGGAGGCTGCTCTTAATTTGGTAGGTTGGTTTTGTTTTTTGGGCTAGATTCTAGAAGAATACCCTCACCTAATTCTAGTTTTTAAAATTAACTGATGTGATAAGCGGAGGTTGCAAACTTTGGCGGGCATTTTAACCTTCAAATTCGAAATCTACCAAACAAAAAAGTGGGTTATGATTTGAAAAAAAAATCGCGATGTTGTCACTTGTGGCAATATCCTTAAATGAAATATCTAATTGTGGCTTGGGTGCGACCTCACCTGACATACAGTGTTTTTGTCTTGTTATTTGCCTTCTCTTTGTGTCTCTTGCAGTTCTCCCACCAGGACGCGAGTAGTACAATACTTAAAATAATTACAAAAATTGGATTTTGTGATGATATGACCAATCTTTCTTGTTTTTGTACAGTTCTTATCTAGAGGAAGTTTCAAATTATTTGTTACAATATTAAATATTGCAGCACTAGCTTAAACTCAGTCTGCTTTTGATGATGTAATATTGTTAAGTGATTTTGAATGATATTCAATTTATTTTTATTTCCATCCTTTGGTGTAGTTTACAAATTTCAGAATTATTATATATCGTTGTAAGACCTATATAGGAGTTACATATTATTGTAGACTGTAGATTTTAGGCGTTGGCGTAGCCCCTTTGGTTTTTTAATGTAACATTTATTATTTTAAACCTCGTTGTAGAGAGCAAGACCATTTGACAGCGACAAATTCATTGCAGCTGTTAAAATATGTTTGGAAGAAGGAGATGGTGCTGAGGTCCTAGATTTAATTGCAAACAATGAATTTAAGGTGAAACTGAATAATTTTGAAAATTTTCATTTAAATGAAATATTGCGTTGGAATTTGAAAATTTCACATTCAGATTTTTCAGCACAAACAGCTTTAAGATAATTCAGTGATTGGGTTTTTGTAATATTGAGTTAGAGAAGAATTTATTGCTTTTGTAATGTTTTGTTGCTATAATAAAAGAATTTTTTTTTGCTGAAAAGTTGATACCATAAATTAGTTTATTGTATCAACAATAACTTAAGTTTATTGTATCATCAACAATTTTTTGTTTATTGTATCAACAATAACTTTTAGTTTATTGTATCAACAATAACTTTTAGCTTATTGTATCAACAATAACGTTTAGTTCATTGTATCATCAACAACTTAGTTCATTGTATCATCAAAAACTTAGTTCATTGTATCATCAACAACTTAGTTCATTGTATCATCAAAAACTTAGTTCATTGTATCATCAATAACTTAGCTTATTGTATCATCAACAACTTAGTTCATTGTATCATCAAAAACTTAGTTCATTGTATCATCAACAACTTAGTTTATTGTATCATCAACCATCAACAACTTAGTTCATTGTATCATCAATAATTTAGCTTATTGTATCATCAACAACTTAGTTTATTGTATCATCAATAACTTTTAGTTTATTGTATCATCAATAACTTTTAGTTTATTGTATCAACAATAACTTAGTTTATATATGCTTAGTGCTCGAATAAATTAAACAAGTAAAATCGTTAGAGCACAAGGGAACAAGGAAGAAGAAAATGACAGA
>JAYJMH010049514.1:0-13820 GCA_036873815.1 Phacellophora camtschatica | reverse complement strand
ATTTCCATAGACAATCAGATTCTCATTTAAGGTACTGTGGCTCATAGACAGGCGTTTGTCTGACAAAATGTTTCAATGGGCAATGTCATCATTTAAAATTTTTAATTGAATTGGTCTTTTTTATCAAATGTTTTAAATAATTATCATTTAAAATAAATTTTAGTCATCATTTAAAAATTTTAATTGAATTGGTCTTTTTTATCAAATGTTTTAAATAATTATCTCGGTATTTTATCTCGGTTGGTTTTTGCTTGGGCATTTTTTGTTTTGTACCAAGATGAGCAAGAAAGGTCTTAAATGTGCTTTAACATACTGACCATTTTCATGGAGATATGACGGTACTCTTTGGAGATATTTTTAGTAATTAACAGTGTTTATTGAAGCTGGTGATAATATCACAGAATATTTTTCCATCTGATATTTTAAATATTTTTAATACTTTCACTGAAAACGATGTTTTTTTGTTTCTAGGAACAAATATTTGACCACACATTTTCACGGCTTGGTATAAACACAGAGGGTTGCATTGATCATCCTTTAGTGTTGACTGAAACTCTTTGCAATCCTAATTCTTTCAGACAAGGTGAGGCAATGTTTTTCAACTTTAGATTTCTGCTAACTCACTAAGCAATGTGCTTAAAATTGATAAATAGCAAATTAAAAATTTTATGTTTCTTCTATTTTTCTTTTGCAGGGATGTCTGAACTTCTATTTGAATGTTATCGCTTTCCACAAGTTGCCTATGGCGTTGATAGTTTATATAGTTTCAACTACAACATGAAAGGCGTAGAAAATGCTATTATTGTATCCTCTGGGTACTCTGCTAGTCACATCATTCCTGTTTGTAATGGACGTATTGATGCTCAACATTGTAAAAGGTAGGTTTACTTGAGATCACTTTTTTAATGTTTGCTTTGAATTACATTCGATTTATATTAACAGACATAAATTGACAATACCACACAGAGTTTGGGAGTACATAGCAACCCTGTGTCCGTTTTACTACACAAAAAAAAAATACATTAAGATATATGAGACTATTTCACAAAAGAATGAAAAGAAGAGACTGTTGCGAAGAGGACGTTTTCAAACAGCAATTTATTCAAAGAGTTTGGAGGCATATGTGTATTTTCAATGTCAGTCGAATAAACTGTTCAAAGGTGAATACTCTTCACAACAGATGGAGTTAAGTTTCATTTTCTTCCCCGTTCGACTTAACACTTTCCAACCAGAATTCACAAGGAATTTCATTTTTTTTCTCCAATGGAATATTGCAGTATTGCGAAGAGTATGTAGCCCTGCAACTGCTCATGGCAATATAGGATGATTTCATGGATAAACCATGAGGCAAAAATATCGCATTTACATATTAGAAGATCACATCTGTTTGGAATACATGCTCTGGAAGATACGCTAACTGAAAGATATTTTGAGGTGAATATTTTGCATTCGATTCTACCTTGGAATGTTTGATCGTTGATATAGGCTTCGTTTATTGTTTAAATTTTTCATAATTTTCTTGTTTTTTATGTCAATTTAGGATCAATCTTGGAGGAATGAATAATATTCTTTATATGCAAAAACTGATGCAGCTGAAACATCCAAGCTTAGCACTTTCTGTGAGCTTTGCAAGAGCGCAGGTAGATTGTCATCTTTCATTTCAGTCTTGAATGCGTTAATTAAATGTGTCGGTATAAAGAAGGGTATATTCCTGGAGCAGTAAACAATAATGCTGACTCACCAAACTCTTATTTGGCCAGATATGTAATTGATAAAATACAATTTTTTTTTCGTTTTTATATATTTATCAACTGAAAAGATTATATTTATATGACATATACCGGGCCGGTGAAATATCGAATTTATCGACAAAAAAACCAGAGCTCCGTCTATTTTCCGACAAAAATTGTATGTTGCTGGTAGATTTTTTGTTCCAAAAAAACTTCAAATGCAGTATTGCCATAAAGACGCAAATATCGGTCTCTTTCTTCGCAATTCAAATATTCAAATGGGTAAATCCATAGCTCAAGACACTGCCATTATAGCCTCTTTTTTAAATTATCTGGAATTTTCGCAGAATTAAGATTAATTCTTCCTTTCACGTTACAAATTCGAATTTTTAATGTGTTGGAGCATTTGATGCTACTAATGTTTTCTTATTTTGTCATTCTGTTGATATGGAGTGTCAAAATATTTTAAAAGCCCGTCATTTTAGCATAAAAACTCTTCAGTGTCCCGTGCCTCATTTCACCGGCCCCGTATGTGTCAAAAATATTGAGATGTCCCTAGGTATCCCCATCAAATCTGTTTTACTTTCATGGACACTTTCTTTCATAGTTTCAAATGCATTAAATATACCATAATACTGTATGCATTTTGAAACGTAGGGTGAAACAGCAGACAAATGAAAGAATTCAGCTATTTTCGTAAGGGCAACTTCCCCCTTTCCTCGCCTCCGTCATCGCATCGAGGGTTAACATGGTGTGTAAAAAAAAGGCTCAGTTTGGTTGGGTGAGATGGAGTTTTTCCATGAAAACTCAAGTTGAAAAGCAGACTACAACGAGGGCAAACATATTTCATGTTTGCATGCCTTTAGGCCAATCAACACCTGTACTGTCTTATCTTTTCAGGAGATGATAAAAAAACATACATTCACATCTTCAAATTATGAGGAAGATCTATTAAAATGGGCGAACAAGGACTTTTTTAAAGAAAATACGAGAACAATTCAACTGCCATTTACGAAACCGGAGCCAGTGGTGCAAAAGGATCCTGAAAAAGAAAGAGAAAAACGGATAAGGCAAGGTAGACGATTGCAAGAATTAAATGCCAGAAAAAGAGAGGAAAAGGCAAGTCGTATCTTGTGCTCATTTTCTGTGGTAAAATTTGAAACTACTCCTCTACTCCTGTGAAACTACTACTATGGTATAAATATTTTCTTGACAAGGCTCTTTAACAGAACAAAGCTCTGGTTTATGCAGATGCCTTTGTTTTTCACTTTGACAGAATTTAGAGTTTTTTGACCTACATATCTTGATACGCAACCGATTTTAGATAAATTTGCAGAAAACTTTAAGTTGATGTTTTTAGATGGCAAATATATAGCGCCATGATTGCTTACTATTGTATATGTGTTGATATTTTTAATAAAATGGGCGACAGATTTTTTGGGAAACTTGGTATGTTATGCATCCTTACTTGTTACTGCTATGGTGTTACTGTTTATTTAGCTTTTCGTTTCATACTCTAAACTTTAGCTCATTTCCCAGAATAATTGAGCGTTTGTTTTCTCCGGGTCGCCTGGCTTGCATGGTTAAAAAAAAGTTATATCGTATCAACCAGTATAAAATTGCTTGGCTGACTGATTGGTTGTTTGATTTATAATCTTCTTTACCTTCTATCTTTGTAGTTTTTTGCTCTTATCTTGTCATATTAAGGTTCATAATTGCATCTAAATATTTAAAAACATAATTTCATTCGAGATCATCAAATAATTTGGACAATTTCTTCTTTTAGCTAGTCCAAGACGAAGAAAGATTGAGCGTGCTACTTCAGCTAATTCCCTTACAAAAAGTTAATGCTTCATATTTTGTTGTAAGTTTTTATGTTTAAATTTAGGTTAATCCATCGAGTAATGGGCGTAACATAATACCATTGCGTTGTGCATAAATTTTAAATATCTACCAAATTTAGTGTTGATGAAATTGTGTCGTTTTTTCAAAACATTTAAGAAAATGTGCAGAAATTAAAAACTGTTTACAAGAAATATAGATATATATAGAAATAGAAATGTATTCAAATGTGCAAAAAGAGATTTATGTAGTGATTTCTATTTATTGTAAATAAATTTCTTTTTACCCATATATAAATTAGCATCAGTTCAAAGTAAGTTTTTGTACTTACCTGGTAAATTTGTCGAATTGGCAAAAATGTAAGTGAATAAAAAATAATATGCTTTTCATTGACCTATTGGTTACATCAGCTTCAAAAATTGTCGGACGGTTTTAATTTCGGACAAAGTAGTGTTGTCCAAAAATTTTAGCGCCTGAAATTTGTCAACCCATTGTTTTATAATTATAACAATGAAATTGCAAAATTGAATCCGAAAATATTTGTCCGAAATTTTTACGCCCGAAAGTTAATGTATATCATATGTTGCTGAGCAGTACTAATTTTTTACTTTTCTCTGTTGTAGGATCGCTTGAAAGAATCTGGCCTTGCTTCCGCCAAGGTATGGAATACCGCATTTTCTCAGTCAACTGCCCCTGGGCTTTATAATTTCTGACATTTTAGAGCAGAATGAGAATTTTAGGATGAAATGTGTATTGACATTGAAATTGAAGTTTCAAATATGGAAAACAGAGTTTTAATTGAAACAATTGTTACATTGTTAAATTACTACGTAGCTTCTTTTTTCCTTGAATCAAATGTTGATTGTGAACCTTAGAGACCTATTGCTAACCAGCAGCCTTTGCGCACCTACATAACAAGTACAACTGCAACAAGACCTCCACAAATAGCGAACACAAATTTATACGGTTCTCCAACGAAGGTGGATGCAGTAAACAAACTAATATTGGCCACAAAGAAAAGAAACGCGCCCTTTTCTGCTTCTAATAAGTCTTTACTAGGCCAAAACTTAATTTCAGATAACACGAACACCGCTAAAGAAATGTACCATGGGTAATTTTCGCCGCAATGGCCGCTGGTCAGCAACGCGTCTTTAAAGTTAAGTAAACATCAACTATAATTTTAGTTATTTTATTAATTAATGTTATTTTGTTTCAAGGAACTCTTTGCAGAAGTTGATGAGTTAAGAACAACAATTCGCGCTAGGAAAGAGAAGATAATGAGCCAAGGCTTAGATGATGGACAGGTTAGAAACGGAAACCTAGTTTAATTTTATTCAAGTTTTGTTTCTTTGAAGTTTGGTAAATATTTTATCTAATTTTTAACACTTACTGCACACAGTCTGGACTGCCGAGAAGATTTGCAGACCTTGGGGCAATGCAGCAACGCCCTTTACTTCACCTAGAAATGCGAGCACGCCTTCTAAAAGGAAATCAGGGGCTCTTGCAGTTTCCATTCTCTGTTTCAGTTTATCGAGAGGAAAAATAAAATATTATTGCAGGTAGTCTCATAAAACTTGTTTGCTATTTGTTTGAAAATCTCAACGACATTCCGAAATGATGTTGTCATATTTTTATTCCATGTTATTCTGCAGATTCTGACTGAGAGTTTGAAATCCGTCTTTACAGTTAAAATTTGTGTGAGCACTAAAACCAGACGATCATCAGTCTTTCTATGTTGCATCATTGTTTATGTTGCATCGTTGTCCAATCAATGTAATCAAGCATTGATTATGTTGCATTGATGTACAATAAATGTAATCAAGCATTGATTATGTTGCATTGATGTACAATAAATGTAATCAAGCATTGCTTATGTTGCATCGTTGTATACAATCAATGTAATCAAGCATTGTTTATGTTGCATCGATGTACAATCAATATAATCAAACATCGTTTATGTTGCATCGATGTACAATCAATGTAATCAAGCATTGTTTATGTTGCATCGATGTAAAATCAATATAATTAAGCATTGTTTATGTTGCATTGGTGGACAATCAATGTAATCAAGCATTGTTTATGTTGCATCGTTAAGCGAGAAAAATCTCGTGAATGATGTCAAACAGAACGTAATAACGTAATAACATTTTATTTTAAATCGTAGAACTTCAAAATAGTGTTCACAATTAATTACCTCCGTTTTCTTTTCATTATTTAGTCTGCTCCAAAGAAAGTAAAAGAAGAAGAAAAGAGCAGAACGGAAGGCATGACAGAAGAAGAAATAGATGGCATGATTGATGATCTAAGAAAGGAGAGATTGGTACGTATTTAAACTTTAATGGTAAACAAATTCACAAAATGTGGAAAATTACGTGTGAAAGTTTATTTGGGTAAAGTTACGAGCGATTTTAGTCAAATGGTCTGTCCCAAAACTTTTTAAAATTTCAAGGAAACTTCGAATGGTCAATGGTTTACCTTTGCTACAGCTGTGACGTATGTAAACTTAATAATAGTATTTTACTGTTTGAGAAATGTTTTGCATGGCAGTTTAAATCGCTTTGTCTTCGACTTTAACCCTTTTATTCCAGGAACGGTCATATGGCCTTTTGCTAAATAACATAAAACGTCATATTTCCAGGATGTAGATGCAAGCGAAATTTTTATTTTTATTTCAACAATTTTAGCATGAGTTTATTTCTAGAACAAGCTGTTTTGTTTGTGTTACCCACTGAAAAATAAAAATTTTAGTGAGATTTGGCTGTTAATTGCCAACGAATTCGGGCGTGAGGGAGAGTTAAAATGTTTTTTTCTTATTTTCAGGAAATATTTGAAAAACGAAAACTTCGAGAGCTAAGAAAGCAAGAATTATCAAACAGAAAAAGTCACGCTGCGAAAGAAAGAATGCGAATCCTAACAAAACTAGCTGATGCTGGAAAGAGTGAGTTTACGGTTTTTCTTTCACTGTTGATGTTTATAAAGATAAGAAATGCTTACGTTACCGGAGGCGGGAGTAAATAAGGAAAACATTTTCGGATTTATAAAGCGTGGAAAAACATCCAGAGGGCTAAATTACGTATGAAAGTTTATTTGGGTAAAATTACTGATTCCTTTCTTTAGCTAAGAGTGATTTTGGTCAGATGGCTTGCTCCAAAGCCTTTTAAAATTTCAAGGAAACTTTGAATGGTCAATATTTTAACCTTGCTACAGCTCCCACCACACATGTGCTGCCGCCAGGAAAGATGGATTCAAAGTTTTAGCAGACTCTTGATAGCAAGCAAAATGAAAAGGGGATTTCAAAGCGAAAATGTTTTTGTGTATACGGGTTTATCTCGAAAATGTTTTTAGTTTTCAAATAGATCTAAATTTTAGAAATATGTTTTAATTTCTTTGCGAGGTTCCAAAAGACAAAAATCTGAGGATACATTTGGCATGAACGATGAAGATTGGGAAGTCTACAAATATATTGTAAGAATTTCTCTATCTTCTTCACTTCACTATCTTCTTCATTTTACTATCTTCTTCACTTCATTATCTTCTTCATTTCAATATCTTCTTCACTTCACTTCACTTTCTTCTTCACTTCACTATCTTCTTCACTTCACTATCTTCTTTATTTCAATATCTTCTTCATTTCAATATCTTCTTCACATCACTATCCTCTTCACTTTAAGGATTCTTCACTAAATGTTATGTGTATTACATATTAGAGAGAGGCTCTCTCCCATACGATACAGAGGCAGATGCAAAAGGAAGAACAATTTGATTTGGTACACTTTCATACTGTCGGACTTTTGTATTCACCAGAATGTGTCTTATTACTAGTCTTTACTAATTGATTATTAATCTAATTATGTATGAAAATGTCAAATCTCACATAAACTTTTAACTCAACTTTCAACAGAGCAAAGAGGGAAGTGATACCGAATATGAACAAGAACAAGAAAGATTAGAAGCAATTGAAAGCTTTCTATCTCAACATGATCTTGAATTTAACAGGTTTGGCTCTTGCCATTTGTTAATTTGTTTCTTGTTGGGGTGAAGGACATCTTCAAAAGAAAGGATCTCTCCTACAACACTGTGGCCTTTACATAGAACATTAAACTAATGACAGTGATACTTGCATCTTACGATTATTAACAATGGAACAAAGAATTGAAAGAAGGATTTAACACGAGGGAGGGAAGGGAATGGTAATTTAAAGCAAATGGTAACTCACCAAGGCTATTTAATATGGTTTCAAGTTTACTATTTGAAAGGCCTGATATTCAATAAAGTCTGAGTATGTAGTTGATGGTTTTGAGAAGACTTTGTCGCTGCGTATTATAAGCACGGCAAATCAGAAAGAAGTGCTCCGTATCCTCAATTCCGTTTGTGGAATTGAATTGCCTTAAACCAACTTTTGGGTATAATCTTTAAACTGTATATACTACAGCAAAAAATATTTGCCAAGCCATGCAAAGCTGTATCATATTATACTGTTGCGTTTTCTACATTTAGCCACTGTCCTATTCTTGTAGGATACTAGAGTAGTTATGTTTTTGAGAATCATTATAAATTTATAGAAAAGCTAAATTTTTTCGTTGGTATGAACATTATGTTTTGTTATTTTCTGACAAATGTTATCACATCTTTATCAAAGGTCGAAGAGATCTGCAGAAGAACCTGTGCATGATTTGTCTGTTTATTATCAACTGAGATTGGAACTCGAAAGAATAAGGTTTGTTATTCATTACCTCCTGAAAGTAATCAAAACATATGCAAAATTTTCTTAACAGTACATTTTAGCAGGGGGAGTAGAAATCAATTTGATAACAGTTAGTTTTTAAAAATTTTGATGCTCTCGTTTCAATTTTTTAAGAGAAAGATTCATTTAAAAAACATATGGCATCTTATGGGGGGGGGGGGAATGTGCTCTTTTCCTTGTAAATTGCTCACTTTATGAAAATCTACGTTCCAGAAATAACTTAATCAACATTGCATTGTTGGAAACTCGTATATCACGTTATGCTTCCCACATTTAGTTTTGCCCCCACACTTCTATTCTTGTAGGATACCAGAAATAATTTATCAACCTTGTATTGTTGGAATGGAGCAAGCTGGCTTGGCAGAGACACTTGATTTCGTTTTGAAGAAATATTCGCCAGACGTGCAAGACAAACTAGTCCAGGTAAAAGCAGGAACTTAACATAATAACATGCTTTTCAGAAAAGTCTTGCAGGTTGCTCGTTCGATTCTACGATACTTGCGATGAAGCATAGTAAATTAAAATAAATTGATAAGAACCACTTTTATGGCTAATATTTCGCCCTCTGGCATGCATTAATTTTTGCTGTGAAGAATTATTGTTAAATTTATTGATTTTTACTCTGAAGAAACATTTTGTTAAATTTATGGGTTATTTGTGTTGTTTCTGTCAATTTATTTTAAATACAATAATCCTTATGTGTTTTAATTACCAAAAGAAATTTATCATTTTCAATGTTGTGGTTTCTCAATCATTACGGTCAAAACAACGAAATTTTGTTTACTCTGTTTAGTCCAAATTTATCAGATGCTCTGAAAGGTGTGAAAACATACTGGGTTACTCAAAAATGTCTACATGTTCAAAAAAATAACAAAAATCTGATTTCGTTACCAATCTTCTTTGTTTTTGCACAGTTAAGTAAAAGAAGCGACGAATTATTTGTCACAGTATTGAATATTATGGTAGCAGCTTATCATGGTTGCTGAATTAAAAAATTTTTTGTACTGGTAACAAAATAACATTTTGATATAATGTCCAAACGTACCGTGATATATTTATTTGTGATTCATTTAGATCTCAATGATGCATAATTTTTTTTGGTTAGAAGTAACCCATCTCTATGTTTTTTTAGAATATATTCGTTACTGGAGGAAATACGCTTTTCCCTGGATTTAGAACAAGGCTTGAAAATGAACTGAAAGCAGTGAGACCTTTCAATTCGAACTTTCAAACGTTCTTTGCAGGTAAGAAATCTTCAAATTTATTGGGCCTAGACAAAACAGTTAGATTAGTTTACCTTGCTTTTGCTAGTCCTGCAATAAGAATTAACCCTTTCACGCCCGGATCTATTTCCAATTTAACAGGCAAATCCTATGTAAGTTTTATTTTTCAGGGGGTAGTACATTGAAACCAACTTTATTTGAAAGATAAACATACGTTAAAGCATTTGAAATTTATGTAAAGTTATGCACGCATTTACCTCCTGACAATATGAAGTTTTACGTTGTTTATCAATGTGCCATATGACCCTTCCCGGGGTGAAATGGTTAATGCTTCAATAGATATACGAAACATTATTGCACTAAATAGTGAAACATACTAGCAAGTTTGATATTCACGTAGATAGTTTTAGTTGCCAGTATCTGATCAGGTAAGATAAGATAAACAAGACTTTGGTATTCAAACTTTCTTTCATTGGAAGATAATATGTTGTAAGATGCTTTACAAGTCTCCCTGCGTTTTGAAGATATGTTCCTCTTTACGTCACAGGTGACGCAGAATTGGATGCATGGCAGGGTGCTCGAGCCTGGATTCGAAGCGTTCCTGACCTCAGGTCTGTTTCCATAACAAGAGCTCAATATGAAGAATGCGGAGAAGGATACGTCAAAGAACACAACTGCAGTAATGTTTATTGTCCTACTCCACTGATTAGCTAGCCATTGCAGGGGTTCTCGGTCAGACAGCAGAGGCAAATTTTGTAACAATAGTGAAATTGACACACTAGTTTCAAAGCGGTTATCCCTCGAGAACAAAAAAAAAACTCTCTCAACTGGAAAACAAACAATTTTGCGGTAGAGATGTTTTCATTTTCCATTTGAGAGAGTTTCGCTTTGTTCTCGAGGGATAATTGCTTTGAAACCAGTGTGTCGATTTCACTATTGTTACAAAATTCGCCTCTGTCCAGTCAGATAGGGTTCGTCATATATTTTTGGCACTTCAATCATCGAAGCACAATATAACCTCTTCTTGCTGGGATTCCAACAGGCAATGCGATTTTCCAGTCTTGTGTTTCTTCGTACTTTAATAGTATGGAGAATACTGTTGAATTAAATTAAGATAAACTAAATCTATGACAAATCCACATTAAACCTATAATTTGAAAACAAGAGCATATTTTTTAACAATAGTGAAATCGACACGCCAATTTCAAAGCGATTAGTCATCGAAGACAAAGCGAATTCCCTCAAGCAAAAAATCAAAACATGACTTTGTTTGTTTTGATTTTGTGCTTGAGGGAATTCGCTTTCGACGGCTAATTGCTTTGAAATTGACGTGTGACTGTTTAGTTTGAAGCCACGCCTCAAGCTTTGGTCAAACTCGATTAAAATTAATGATGCTCAGAGATGATTTTGCTATTGACAATGTAGCGAAATGAATTAAATCTAACGTTTGATTTTTAATTTAACGTTCGAATCAAAGACGAATTTTGGTCGTGTTATACTCAGTATCAATTCAATTTAATTCGACACAGTGCGGCGTTTGAAATTGGTCTGAAAATGATGTTGGTAAATTCCAATTATAACTTATAAAGGTTTTCTATTCACTATTTGGGACTCTTTATTAATTACTTTCTTTGCTGTTTCTTCACTGATACTCTCTCGGATTTGGCACGGAACTCAGAACTGTTTGGGAAGTTGGGCGGGGTGAACCATGCGCTTTCGCAGGTGATATTAAATAATTTATATGAGACATATTTTACACTGTTTTGCTTTTAATATGAGAAAATATATATGATCTTGTGTACGCATTGTTAAATGCCACAGCTACTCTTTAAAGGCCATTTTTTTCTCTCATATTATTTGCTCAAACAGTCTGTAAAGCACGCATTCAGTTTTATTTAATGTTTTGCCTTGCCTTGGTTGATGGTCAAGATTTTTGAGTAGCTGAATTTCCTCCCATCTTTTCTTTCCATGTATTCTGGTATTGGCAATCGCTTTGTCTCAGCATTCATGCTTTGAGCCTTCTTCAGTGTTGTATTCTATAAAATAGGAACATTTTATTTATTTTTCTGTTTCTGCTGAAATATAGCCTAAACAACTAATTGATGATGTCATTTCTGCTCTTTTGCACTCGTTTTATTTCATCCTTCCCCCCCCCCCAGGAAAGGCCATATAGCGCACGATTAAACAACGTAAAACGTCATATTTCAGGAGGTAAATGAGGTCAAAAGTTTATAATTCTCTTAGATATTCTATCCTAAGTTTGTCTTTTAAATTGTGTTGCTTTGTTAGTTCGACTTTCCGCAAAATTAAACATAGGAATTTTCTGTTTATTGGAAAACATTCGAGCATGAAACTTGGGTGAAAAGAAAACATACTCGCCATTTGATTTTTCCATGCTTTTGAGGAAAGAATGTATCCTTTTTTCAACAGTGGTAAAAATGCTTCGTTTTCAAGTGTCAAAGAAAAACCTTTTTCAAACTGTGATGGTGAAGAATTGTACTGTTGGCATTGTATTGTCTAATATATTAGGGAGATTTGGATCCAGAACGAGTACGAGCATGGCATGGAAAACAAATTAATTAAAAAATTTAAAGAGTAAACTTGTGAAAAAGATGTTTCCATGGGGCATCAGAACCTTCCTATTAGTAGACTTGCCCCAAGTCTATTTCGTGCCAAATCACAAATTTTTATTTCGACTCAATATATCGAGGGAATACCATATCGAGGGAATGCTATGAAAGTACACACGGGACTTCCATAACATTCCGTCGATATGGCATTCCCTCGATATATTGAGTACGAAGTAAAAATTTGTGATTTGGTACGAAATAGACTTGGGGCAAGTCTATCCTATTAGGGACTTTAAGACAGCTACAGGTAACGGCAAAAGCAACTGCAAGATCACATTTCCTTTGTTTGCAGTTGTTCGAACCTATTCTATTCAGTAAACAAAAAAATGTGTTTTTCTCGGTATATACACTCCCCTCATAAAAGTATTGCACCAGGCAACAAAAATATATTAATGCCCAAATAATACCCAAGGGACTGAAAGATGTTTTCGCCATTGAAATCCAGAACGCACATAATGGCATGCCTCATAGTTTCATCAAGAATAAATTATTTTAGAATGAATTATCAAGAATAAATTATTTTGGAAGCACAAGTACTTTAGTTTTTAGATCCGTAGTATGGTTTGCAAATTCTTCTAATGATGTATTTGAAAGAAAATATGACCTAGCTTTTGTAAGATACAGCCTGCCGTCCCAGTTTAGCGTTGACGTTTCCGATCTCAAACTTCCCATTCACAAATTGTTCCGGTGTCGTGTAGATGAACAAGGAAACTTCTTTTTTTACTTTTGTGCCGTTTTAAAATTGTGCTGGTATCGTCGAAGTTAAGGAAAAGCCTTCTCGTTGCATTTTGTTGCCGTAAATGAGCATAAATAGAACAAAAATTAATGCGTAATTCACCTTATTTACTTGATAGTCCACAAGTCCTCCAAGAACATAGATTGAGTTGCTGTCCAAAGTTTCCAAAGCTAGAAACGATTTATTAATCATTATTTTGAAATTACTGAAATAAATATCAAGCTTCCCAACCATCATAACTTTTTTCTTTCAACGTAAATTTTTCCCTGTAACAAATGTTTTTTCAAATAAAACTTCTTTGAGGATGTATACTTGACCAACCTGGGTTTGTATCTTTCACATGATAAATATGAACTAGAGCAAACCCACCTTAACGGGGAAGCTTTACCATCGGAAGGTAAGGTCTTCGAGAAAGGTAACCTGTCAAGTCTGGCTGACACGAGCTGGCTGTTTTTACGAGAGTGAAGAGATTTCACTGCAAAGGGTTTATCGCCCAGGACGGGTTGGAATTAACTTGGATTTATGTCGTTTACGTATGGACAGTAGGAAGGTCGAAATTTGATGTTGCCAATGTGATTTTCATAGTAGTTGTCAGTTGTGAAGTATGAATCTTTGTATCTGGTTTTTGAACACGAAATTTTTTAACTAGAGCGGCATCCCCTTGGAATGAAACATCCTTTTTACAATCAGCTCATTCTTCGGCGGGCTGGCTCGGTAAGGCGGGCTGGCTCGCCTAGGCGAGACTCTGGAAAACAATGCATTCCTTTGTTAAATATGTGTGTGTTTATATGAGAAGCGGGCCAGCTTGGTTAGGCGAGATCCGCGAAAGAGAAGCTCGGATCCCGCCCATGCGAGATCTGACAGAACAATAGATTTCTTTGTTAATCCTGTAAGCGTTTACATGAGAGGCGGGCT